>QVOA01000366.1:0-17416 GCA_014825685.1 Pseudomyrmex cubaensis
CTTGTAAAAATTTACAAGTGTACGCGTTTATATGTGTATACATATATATATATATATATATATATATATATATATACACGTACAGTTTCCGCTCAACATCCTGAGAACGGCTCGTATTGGCCTTATATATTTCTTAGTTCAACTTTCACGAGCCTTAATAAGTTAAATAAAAAAATAAATAAACGCAAGTTTCTGAAATGAATCAATAAAAAAAACCAGACGAACACGAGTCAGAAATGTTTCGGAAGTGTCAAGTGAACCTCCAGATTCGCACTTTGCGAGGAAAAAGGGAAAAGAGCTTTTTATTTTCGCATTTTAAATTAACGAGCATTTCCAATGTATTTCCACTTTTCTCCTATACTGAAGTCTATTACGCCGGAGAGAGAGAACATTGAAACTCCCCCGCGTGTTGTTCTGCTGCCTTCACTTTCAAAGGAAGTATTTTTCCCAGGTAACAAACAAATGTCTTTGTTCCCTTTTTCCATCGGCCGCTCGACGGCGGCTCCATTGTCTTCTGCCCCGCGGCCTTGGCGACGGTTACTAACTGGGACAATATCGAGATTCGTTTTCCATTTGCCACGGACTCCGCGCGCGGCAAAAAAGACTGATTACTGAAATGCACAGCGACGATTGCATACATACATGGGCATACAGGCGAGGCGCAGCTGTGTGCGCGATGCTAATCGCGCGAGCGCTGTTAGAAAACCGTAAGGAGGTTCCATGTTATTGATGGCGACGCGGTGCAAAAATTGTGTTATGCAAAAAAAAAATGAGTCTCGGCTACTTCGTTTCGCGCGCAATCGTGTGGACACGCAGTCGTACGTTACAATAACACTTGCAATATAACAAGGAAATAATATTAGGTCTACCGAAAAGTTCTGTCCGTTTCTATCACAACAAGTCTCGATCAAAAGATAAAACATTTTTCGAAAATGGGATATACAAATTGCCCTCACGCTGGCAAGAAATCATTAATAATAATGGCAATTACATTACAAGAGAATATCAAACACGATGAGATATATAACTCAATGTTTGTTGACAAACTTTCGACAGATTATACCGTAAACAGATCGTCCCACTGACGTACCGTGGCGGAAATGTCGTCGGTGCAAACGTAATTCAATATGGTTTTGCATGTCAAGCTCGTCTCTTGCGTCAGTGGATTTGATTCGATCAGGCGGCTCGCACCCTAACTTTGAAACTTCGCGCAATATGGCGCGTATATATATATATATTTAATATTCCGTGATGGAATAATAAGAACACAAATCGAATAATTCAACGAGAGAAGTACGTGTTACTTCGAAAACAATCTCAAGAATATGCTCGAATGTTGTGGCAATCGGATATCGAAGCACGTGTTTGTTTACTGTTATTCGATAAGGTAAGGATTCAGAAAACTCAAACGAGAAACTTACTTTATCAACTACGAACAAGTTGTTATTGACGTTTTAGATTAAATGTCACAAATCTACAGATTGTCTTTCATTTCTGAGTTTTATGGTTTTTTAATGTCGTTTTCTCACTTCCCGAAATGATTTTCTAAATTTTTAACATATCGTTATCGATATAATTAATCGCACTGAAGTATCGATTGTTTTTGCCTGGCTATTTTTCAGAAACGTGTTTACCGTCCCGCCGGCAGTTGGTTCGCTCGGCGTCCGCGAGATGGCGGCGTTGCGATCTCAGCGCGCTCTCGACAATCGATGACCGTTCGTTCGTGCCGCGCGAGTCGCGAACGGTCGCGAAGGCGTCTCGTAATCGCGTTTTCACCGGTGCGTAAACGCGGTTTCCGCAGCAGAATTCGGGCACGCGGTGCGGTGCCGTGACCGCGGTCGTCCGGTGTCGCGGGTGCTTCACCGGGTTCCGGGACGCGACCGCGCGTCTCGCAGCCGCGAGAAATTTCGCCGCCGCGCGACGTGTGTTCCTGTCACTTTTCGCCGCCTCCCCTTCGCCTTCCGTCTCCCCCCTCCGCCCTTCCCTTGGCCGTCTCTCGTTATTCGACGCACCGCGCTCCGTCGTGTGTAACCGACTCTATGCGACAGCGTCGTCGTCGCGATCTTTCCGCGTGATCGTCGTGGAGTCCGCGTCGTCGCGTCCACGAGGAGATCCTCGACGAGACCGTCATCATCTCCGTCTGGAAGAGCTCTGTCGTCGGGGTGTTCGCTGGAAGGCCGAAGCCCCGTCGGAGGAGGGGAAGGAAGAGGCGGCGGAGAAAGAGGAGGTGGAGCAGCACAGCAGGCTCGACACCACCGTGAGGGCTCGAGAGGGCGACCAACAGCGCGGATACGGCTGACCGAGGATGGCGGACCACGGCAAAATGTGAGTTAAGCCTTTTCTTTCTATCTCTTTTCCTTGCTCTCCTTTTCCGATCGATTCCCTCGGCGCCGCGGAAGGACTGTCGCAAAAAGACACGCCAATACGTCGCAATTTCTAATCGGAGATCCCGATTGCATGTGCAATGTACGTACGTAAAACACATACACAACACACACACACGCACGCACACGTTTACTTCCATATGATCAACGTTAACGATCGGTATCAGCAACGTCAGTCAGTAGAAAATTGCCAACTAAATCTAAACTCGCAATATTAAGTCGCAATAAAGAAACTGTATATTAAGAATTGACTTCGGACTAATCGCCTCCAGTAGTTTTCTAATTGTGGAAAGACGGAAAAATTCTGAAAATTATGTCGGAGTTCGATCGACGTTGACGAAACTGACGGTACGTGCAAGATATATGAAAATTGAATTTTGCCAATTGCGTCATAGAATTTTATCACTTTTGAATCCATTTAATCCATTTTTTTTAGACGACGCGACGTGTGTTTCGCAAAGCTCTCGATACGCGGTATCCATTTCCAAGCTCCTGTGTAAAAATTTGCTTCATTGAAGTCGACAAATTAATTTCTCTCTTTCTCTCTCTCTCTCGGAATTAGACAATTCTTCGTGTCGCGCCTCGTGATATCGAAACCCAGCACTTTGCTAATTGAACCGTCATCGTGTATACACCCAGTTGTTCAAAATGTGCGCGAATGAATCGTTTTGTAATACGGAATTTTGACGCGTCGTTTTTGCGATATCCGCAACGCATTATTTTGTCAAGATAAAAGTAATGACGCAAGTTCGAAAAAGAAAAAAAAATCGCGAGATGACTTTCTGACACGACGACGCGTCGATTTCTCTCGAGTGTTTCCACGGAGAAATAACCTAACGTAAAATACGCAACGTCGCGATGTCGTCACACGAATTTTTATACATTCGCAACGACGCGCGACGACTGATTACATTTTAATTACCTACAATACAAACGGAAATGTTGAACAAACGCACGCAATGAAAGTACCGTGCGCGATGCTCGGAAAGGAATTAAAACTAATTTTTATCTCCAAATTTTATCTCCTCGTTTTTCGGCGAGTGAATACAATATATATATATACGTACTCTGACATTTTTCGTATATAATGTCAAGTGTCGTAATATCGATGATTGCGGGAACAAAAGTAATGTCAAGCATCAATAAAACTTAACGAATGAAAAAAAAACCACTTTAAGCGCGCGGCTGCTACCTTTTGTTGAAATCTGAGGAAGCATCCTCTCTGCCAGGATAATCCGCATCTTTCTACGCCCACGTAATGAGCGCGAAATTGTGGATATTTGCAGGGTCGTTGCAAAAAAAAATCCGAGACACGCGTCCTCCTTTCTCGATTCCGTTTAGTTTCAGTTTCAAAACATTATTTTTTTGTTATTTTTTGTTTCTTTCACGAGCCGACGAGATCCTTTCTCTAGCTAAGTTTTGACATTCGATTTTCAAGCGTTTCAAATGTTATACGAGAAAAAAAAGTAACGTCTTTCAGAATCGAACCAGTCCGAATGAAAGGGTTAAAAAAGGCGTGTAAAAAAATTCATTGTTGCCTCTTATCCGCGACCGATGTCTCTTTAACGGCTTGCTCCGCTTAGTTTGAGCCGCTGTCAAATGTTGTCGCGTATATTTTTGACAGTTGACGAGGTTCTCGCGTGTGCGAGAGACATGTAAAATCAATGGAACGCGCGCGCGCCTGTGTCTGTCGTGCTTAATGAAATAAAAACCAGATATCGAAAAGTTACAAAATATAATACAGTCGGACGCAGATGACATTTACATTTGCCGTCACGACAGCGCGACATAAATTTCGAACAAACGGAATGGGATCGCGATTACGTCACCGGGAGTAGAACATTATTTTGCGATTCTTGTATAACAATTTTTCAGTTTCGTGGTGTTACACACATCGACACAAACGAGTTCGATCTTGTTCACAATCGCGTCTGCGAGATTGAGAGATTTTACGCGCTTATATCGAGAGAAGTTGCGTCTCGCAGAAAGTTTTCACTCGCCACTTTTATTGATAGCACACCGAGTTGTAACAAGTCAACCCCCGGGTGGTTGAGGAGTGTTTTGCGCGAGGCACACCTTCGTAACCCAACCTTTTGCTACGCTCATGGCACAATTGTGTGCGCATTCTCTTGCCGACTATCGCTCACACATACGCAGGCTTCTCTGTATTAATTTTCGCACTCGCGCGATAATGCGGTATCTAAAACAATGTTTCTTGCAAATGTTGTTTTCCAAGTAAGTAACCTCCTCGCCGCTTTACATCGTGTGCGTATTTGCATCGCTAACAACGTCGTGTCGTGTTCATAGGCGCGATTATTTCGTACAACGTTTCGCGCGATTCGACGATGTTCGACGAAGTAATTTATTCAACATCGATCGTGTCTGCTTTTCTCTCTCTCTCTTTCTTCTCTCTCTTCTACTCGAAATTATAATATAAATGTATATATTTAATTCGTAAATTATCGCGCTTATCGTACGAGTTCATTAGCAAAACCCGGACGTGGCGAGAGCCAAAAGAGCGAAATTACGCGTTACCTCCGAGAGCGCTTTTGATCTCTCGTCGTTTCGATTTTCGAAAACCGATTGTTAAAGCCAGACACACAGATTGTGCGATACGCTTTTGTTGATCGTCGATTAATCGATAAGGATTTTCTCATAGAAATCCTGTTGGCGGGTCTGTCGCGCGCCAGATACACCAGGTCGATTATGTTCGCCGACGCACCGGTGTATAAATCGCGTTCCACATATCATCGGCGCGAATCCGAACGAAATTAAAACGACCGTTAAAGCCTTGCGATTCGAATCGCATTACATATCGCGTTTCCCGCAAGTATGGACCTTACTTTATGCAGCGGTCGATATTTGGGCTAGATTCCTCGGAAGATGTATAGAATACCGAGACATGTGGTATACCGGGTGTCTCTCTGATGAAATATTGAGAGCCGAGGGATGTTTCGCGTGTTCGATTCTTGCGCCGTAGAGGTCGGGCGAGCCTCTAGAAGTCCGTCATCGCGGAACACGTCGTGCTTTCATCGTCGTTAATTAACGACGATTATATTTGTATTCCGTTTCCGATCCTCTCGAACGTTTTTGTATCTCCTCGTCAAATTTTTGGTCTGTTTTAATTCCAGTTTTACTTTTAATGAAATATATAAAATTTTTAATCAAGTAATAAAACTTTATACAGAGCCATGTACGTGCAAAATATATTTTTTAAAACGTGTAAATTAATAGAAATAGAAACTTCGAGTTGAATAACAATTCTGAAAATTTATACGGGACGCGCTACTTTTCGTCAAATACACGCGAATCACTTACGAATTATTTATTTAACTTTCCATTAAACTCTTCTATTTCTATTTCTTTAAGTTTATGCTTAAATTGAAGCCGTGTTGTATTTATTCGTTGAAATATACGCGTTGAAATCGTTACATACAATACACATGTATGATATTTTCAAATATTTCTCTCATTCCATGCATATCGAACTCTGTAAATATTTCCTGATATCACGACAAAGTTTCTTTTGAAGTTTTTGTTACGCGCGCAGTACGTTACACAGAACGACGTTATCAGAGAAGTCTCTTTTCTCTCGCGAGAGATCACATTTTCGTGGAACTTCATTCGCGCGTATCACAAAGACGAAAGATCGATAACTTTTATATATTTGTTGCTCTTTTTTTTTTTGTACGTTTGACTTATCTCGTGTCGGCTAACGCACGTGTGGCAATTACCGGGCGCCGTTTCCATTTCCTTATCGGCGCATTTCGAGTGCGCTGCTTGCAGCAGCTCGTCGTCCTCCTGATTACGGAAACGCCATCGCCAATTCGGCGAGTTCCGAGATACGCCGGGAGCAACGGGAGATTATTTAACTCGAAAAAAGTGGCACAATATGGTATACAATATAGGAAAACTTCAACGTACGAAATATATTATTATTAGATCGGGGATGACAAAAAGAGAGAGAGAGAGAGAGAGGAGGTATCTCATATCCTTTTTTATATATCCCTTTTTATACTTTACTCTCTGTATCGAAACGAGCGTCTACTTCGAGGGAAAATGTAGCGAAAGAAAATCCATCCTGCTTTTCCGTCGCGCCGGGTGTAAAGGAAATTCGAGATGAAGAGTTTGCAAAAGCTTCTCTTTCTCTCTTTCGTTCGCGATGCGCTTTATCTAAATTATAACGCCGTGTTACGGTTCAATATTTGCGCGCGACGCGCGAACAAAAGACGCGTATGCGAGACTCGATGGATAATTTAATAAATACATTCGTACGTTGCGATTGCGCAAACGCACGCAGAGCCGAGATACTTACTGATGAGTTTGCTCGAGCTACGCTCATTGAAATAATTATTTTCACGCTCGCGCTCTATAATTGCATACGTATCGCGCCCGGCCAGGAGCGCCTGAATTATTCAATTTTTCATTAGAAACTATATAACGCCCGAAATTCGGAAGCGTATTTATTCCCCCGCGCGTAACAAAGGGGGAAATCCCGTCGAATCCCGCTTGATTTCCGCAGTTCTAATCTTCATGATTTTGCCCGGAGGGGGAGACAACTCGCGCGCATTAATATTTCCGTCGAATTAACGGTGTAATTTCAATCGAGCTCCGATGAGCTCGCGCGGCGCGCGCCGTAAAACGGACGACAATCGGCGTAAGATCTAATTTCCGGACTGTGTTTATATACCGTCGAAGATTGAATTCCCTCTGCAATTATGTTCGCGATCGATATTCCTTCGCGATTTATCGACATCGCGCGCACGAAAGCATACTTTTCTTGTAGCATCTCTCCGAGAGACGCTACGCTGCGAAAGACCGTGAGCGATTTTTCATTATGCGCCATTCCATCACGCTTGATTTATGCAAGAAAGAGAGAGATAGAGATAGAGAACTGTGTGCGCGCATCACGCACACAGCGCGCAACTACGTGTGGCAACAATTATTAATGCCGGGTTACCGCGGAGAGCCAATCTAACTACTCCTAGAGCGGAAGGGGGTGGCCGATCAACCGGCTGACCTATCCCGTGCGGACTTCCGAGCGAGAACCCCGGGGGAGGAAGGTTTGTCATCGCGATATATGCAATATGATAAAGCGATCTGGGTTACGTTATCCGCCGCCACTCTCATCTTCCAGAGTAACAATCTCATATCAGGAGCCTCGATACCCGCGCCGGGCGAGCGGGAACGTCGATCGCGGAAATTTAACGTGCTCGATAAATCGCTGCCGGTAAATAAGGTCTTTTATTGAAACTCCGCGTAGGTACTTCTCCTCCTCTTCCTCTCTCTCTCTCTTCGGGATTCTGTTATTACGTCATTATCACGATTAATGGGATATTGCGCGCGTATGTGTGTCTGCGCTGGACGCGACGGCACACAAATCACACGCCGCGGAAAGATCGCGGAATAAAAAAACTCGAGACGATAATACTCGGCTATTTTTCCGCTCCGTGTTGTACGTATATATATTTCGAAGAGAGAGTAAGTTCACTCCGTTTTCATTTCAACCGTGGTTTAAGTTTCGGAAAGTCCTCCTTATCTCGTCGAAAGTGGCGAGCCCGCGCGGTTCGTGACCAGACGAGAGAGTTGCGGAAGAGCAGCAGGTTGAGATAAGACACGCGGTGTTTTACTCGCGGCGTTATCCCGGCGTATTTACGCGATGGCGGATTTCGCTTCATTTGCTTAGATACATATGCGCGCCGGTGGCTGATTACGCGCGCACGCGGCCGCTGAGAGAAACCGCTCGTGGTTTTACAGCCGGATAAGCTACCGCGTGCATGTGTTTTTTTTTTCTTCTGTCCTCCCTCTTTAAAGCAGTTCCTCTTCTCTCTCCGGATTTTTTATCCCGGAGATAATCCGCGTATGATGAAAATGGCGAACGTTTCTACTCTCTCTCGTCGTCGCACACATTTTTTTTTTGTCTCTCTCTCTCGCATAGCGGCGGTTCGCGTTACACGCAGAGAGAGAGGGAGACGCTCGGAAGAGAATCGAATTTGCAAGATTTTATCTTCGTTTATTTTTTTTTTTCATGTCTCGAGCAAAACGGAGAAAAAATAACAGAATCGAGTTTTATCTTCGAGTTTCAGGTCGCAATCACTTTCTCTTTCTTTCTTCTAGCTATTTCATAAATTTTCCAGCTAACAGAATGATTGATAGGATCTTGTTTTGATCCTATCGAACCTCGGGGGGGTTTATTTTAGTCACAACTTTATCTGTTTCTCTCTCTCTCTTTGTCTCCCGCGGGAAAAAAAATCCGCCCGAATTCTCATTAAAGACGGCCTTGTCGTTTTGACACTCTCTTTCCTTTTTTTTTTTTTTCCATTATTTGGTCCGCCGAGCTTCAGGTTTTCATCACAGCCTCTGATTGCGCCGATGCCCAAGGTCTCGTGTATAAAACACAGGGTGCGCTTTTATATAAAACTCGCGCGCGCACGAGAGAGAAAGATATTCACCGGGTACGATTATAATTAGTCGTTGACTGGCTAATGGCAGACCGATGGACGATCGATAGACCGGCGTGCGCGCGGCTGTCTTCAATCGGTACACGTCGAACAACGAAGTTTAACGTCACTTTACTCGCACGCGATGCGTCAATACAGTCGAACCATACATTTTTCTGCTTGTCAATTTGTTTTTTTTTCTCTCCCGCAAAAGCCTAGCGCTTGCACGACAAAATAATAACACGCGCGCAATAAGTCGCGTAACAGTTAGTCGTGCGAAAATAGAAAGAAAATAAGTCGACAATTTTGTGACAAATGAGAAGTTAACTTACGGGAGAGAAAAAACGTTTGTGTGTGAGCGGTTGTCTGTTTTTATTCGATGTTTACGAGGGAAGAGACAGTTCATCGGTTACTTACCGCGTGAAATGTGCGTATAATGACTGCGACGCGGATCGCTTTATTGGTTCCGGCTCGTGCGTTTAAAATTGCATCATCGCAATTAAGCTCGCGCCGCTCGCCGTATTTTCGGATCGCGCGTCAATAATGTTTGTCCGCTCGTCGAGAGAGGATAAGCTCTGACGTTGACTAAGGGTCCGCGCGCGCGGTAATAAACGCGGGAGTAACAATTCCCACGGCGCGATGGGATTCCGCTTATTAATAGATAACGAGAAGGGGGACCGCCGAGACCTGTGCGGTTTTTTTTTTATAATATTCGCGCCAAACGGTCGTCGTGATAATGCGACTTTTTTTAATGCGCGATTACCCAACGACGCGCGAGACTTGTATATCGATCGGCCGATCAGCTGACGAGCCGTCTAGAGCCGGCGAAGTCCGCTTCTCTTTGAAACATCGGATTCGAGAATTCCTGGAATCTCCGCCGTGATAAAGTCGAACGGGATAATTGGAACGTGGAAATTAATTGTTAAGCGCAAACAGAGGAGCTTTGAAGGGAGTCCGTATTAAATTATGTATCGGAAATCTGTTTACACCTGTTCTTACGGTCAAGTTTACATATTACTTACTTTTTTTATTTTTACATTACATACTTTTTTTCGTTAATTATAAAATTTCCAATAACATATATATGTGTATGAAAATAAAATAACATCTTATAAAAAAATTGTCATTGTGTTTCACGTACGGATGATAATGTTTCCGACGACGCAACTGTGCAATTAATTTTCAATCGCGTGACGTCTAAACGCGCGCGTAATTTTCAACGATTATCGCATGAGGATTTCACGCCGGTGAAAAATCTCGGTTTACCATTCGATTATACACGCCGATTCAATATCGAACATATCCCGAAGCTCGGAATATGGAAAGAGAGAGGTGACAAGAAATCGCGGGGGTGGGTGAAATCGCGTCTTTGGTAAAACCCGTGTGTGATTCACGTCGATGGGCAAAAGCGTCTGTTACACCAGCCAGCCAGCCCTCAATGAATCGCGGCGATGTAACGAAACGTCGATTGGATCGGAACATCCCTGGGCGAAGAAGGAGAGGAGGATCAGGGTGTAAGGCCGTCGATACCGAACGACCTTGCGGCATCGACCAACCCTCCGCTCTTCTCTTGGGTTTTCGAATCTATATACAACGCGCTTCTCCGTTTACTACGCCCTCTTGTCGTCCCTCTCCCTTTCGCCCTCTCTTGCATTTTTTCCTCCTCGCTGACTATCAGCCCTCCCACGCTGTCTGACCCCCTTCAGCCTTCGAGAAAGTTGCGATGATCCATGAGCTCGGTCTGCGCGCGCTATCGAGAACGAATCAAGTATCCGCCTCGTGTGTTGTCCACCAGGTGATTTAAACTTCGCCGAGATGCGCGTTGCATCATTCACAATATACATGTTGTTGTTGTTGTTCTTTTTTTTTTTTATCACCGATATGGGCGTACGCGTTGTTTTTACGCTCGTATTAACGGTGCGCGCGAGTCTGATCGATTCCCTCCCTCCGACGCGTCTACTAATGCAGGAAATATCGTATCTCGCGCTATCTCTGTCGCGCGAAGTTCGCAATTGGAAGTTTCAGCATATTGCGTGGAATTTTGTAACCGCGTGGGAGAGAAATTCTTTTTCGTTATCATTTTTCGAAAGCGCGCTAATTTAATTTCGCTCCAAAACGAAAGTGAACGCGCCCATATCTCTCGACTCTGAATCGTTAAATATATGTTATTTTTACGACGAGCTCTCTTTCCAAGTTGAGGAGAGCGTTCCACTTAAAAAAACATTTTTAAACGTTTTAAAGCCGTAATTGACGTATCAACGTCGGCGCCGAGGGTTTTACGACAGGAATAAAAAAAGATCGGACTGGTCCACACATCCGCTCGCGTTTTTCAAGGACTCACGGAGAAAAAAGTCCCAGGTTTTTCGTCGTCGTTTCCCGCGATGCAATTTTCCGACGCGACGACAGTGACGAGTGAGACAATATAACGGAGGAAGTTCATTGCGATGGTAAACTCGACAACACATCCTGGTTTATCCGCGTCTTGAGGAAATGGGAGACGGAAGGGACCGCACGGTAGACATACGAGCGCAGGGGGTGGAGTCTCCACCCGACGGGGGGTGGCTACGGTCCTGGGGTCGCCGAGGGGTGGGTTAGGCCGTGACGTGTTCGGCTCGAGGGGTGGGAAAGGTTACCCCGCCGTCGGAGAGGGTGCGCGCTTCCGTTTGAACATCGCTGAAACGTCAGTTACCTCGCGACGATCCTTCCGCGAGGACTTTGCCCGGCATCGCGCGCTCGGTTTCTTCATCCGGTTCGACTTCGCGAATCGCGTCGATCGGATCTCCTTCAGTGCAACGATTTCTCGAGATAGAAACCAGTCAGCTTTTCTACGGTAACTTTAGCCGTTCGGTTAACCGCATAGAGAAAAGTTTCGCGCCGAAAGCGTGTGAGGATTTTTTTTCTTTCGAGTATCTTTGCGCGAGTATTTTTCGCTCACGTACGTGTGTAGGTTTGGTCGATTTTTAGATCTCGTCGGTGACTCCGAACGAAATAGGAGATTGTTGTCTCGCGGATAAGTTCGTCGAGTTGTTTTGAGATAAAAATTGAAGGAAAAAGCCAACGATATCGAGCGCGAATTTCATTTTCTTTTGCGCGCGAAGAAATCGGAGTATTAGAGAGATATTGAAGTACAGATGTACAGGCGCGCGTGTGTGTGTATGTACAGGTTTACAATCGTCTCTTTGTTTCTTGCGGGACTCGGACAGCGCAATCGTTGTCGGTGTTATTTTCCTCCTCATAAAACGCGCGCTGCGGCGGTTTTTTTGATATATCCGTTTCGCTCATGGCGAATAAATCTAAATTAACTTCGCATATCGTATGCGAAACGTGAAATATCGGGATTTCGACGTTTTTAATTGAGAATTTAAATTGGAAGGGAGGATTGTGTCACTAAAATTAATCCTCCCCCGTTCTCTCCTCTCCGTCCTCCACGTTTACAATTGCAAACGGTTTTCCGTCAGATGTAGCCGAGCGCATTTGTAAAGTGGATATTTGCAAAGTGAATATTGTTATTTCTGCGGTTTCATTTCCTTTTATTTTCGTATTTATATTATTGTCCCCTGCAACACGGAAATTTCTTCCCGACTCACTTTCCTTTGCGAAACTGAAATTTTGTTTCTTAATATCTGTTTTATTTTGCGATAAAGAGATTCCGCGAGTTATCGTTTTCTTTTTATCAAAAACTTCTCGGTTTTCCTCCACGTTTCCGGACAAGCTGTCTGCGAAAATGTTAAAGGCGAAAGTGCTGGGCGTTATCGCGCGTAAACACAAACAAGTATCAGTGAATTGACGTATATATCGACGACACGTTGTTGTGACGTGCGAGAGAGGAATAAATTAAAAAAAAAAAAAAAAAAAAAAAAAAAAACGGATCTAAACGCGGCACTCATTTACCGTGGCATTTCTTGATTAAACAGGCGTTAAACACACGCGCTGTTACGCGCTCGCGATTGTCGTGACGATAAGAGAGCGATTTCCACGCCGACACGACGGGCAATTACGACAATGTTAATCACTCACGCGCTTGCTCGCTCGCGTCCGACTCGTGTGTGTCCGTTGACTTTTCCTCGCGCCGGACATTTTCGCGCCGTTTCTCCGATAGAATGGAAAAATCCCGAAAAAAAAATAACGACTCCAACGCCGTGTGAAATTCTCGCGGAGCGAGAAACTGCGCGGATGCGCGGCAAAAATTGCGATCGCGAAACTGGAGTCGGTCAATTCTTTCGAGACGCTCTCGGTGTAGGTGTTTAATTGGTGCGATTTTATTTTTCGCGCGAAAAGAGATGTAGATGCGCGAGGTCAGTTTCAACAATCTAAAATGAGACAAATTAATACGTGTGTGTGTGTGTGTGTGTGTGTGTGATCGCAAGTCCTTGAAAGTAATTTAGATTTATTAAGTTCACTAATTTATTTACGTGCTATCCTCTTGACGTTTACAAAGAGTGTTGAGTTTATTCATTTTTCAATTTTCAACACAGTAGTTTTACATAAAGCAAACTCTAAAAAATCGTCTCTCTCTTTGATTTTTCAAATTAAACATTCACATAATTCACTCGCTTGATTAATATTTATCAATTCACTTAGTGCTTATTTTACATTAGCAGAAATAATGCGCGGAGAAAAATTGATATATAAAAAAAATATAAATAGATTGTATAAAATGAGCACGCGTTTTAAATAAATTAACGAATCGATAATTAAACGTGAATAATAATAATACGGTCGTAAGAACCGATCGCTGATGTGCAATGGTAATCGAGCGGAAAAAATTACATAGTTTTAATTAACTTTAATTTGCAAAATCTATATCAAATGCTTCGCATCGCAAATACATAGAATTTATTTTTGTTCGCTGTAATTTAACGAAATCAATCAAGTTAGTTCAAACTAAAAAATTTTTATGTGTAATTTATTCTTTATTATACTTTTATTATTTGTACGTGTTACTGTTTGAGATCTTTGAAAGAGAGAGAGAGAGAAGGGTTTATATATTTGTGAAAATATACAAGGGTTTATATATTTGTGTAAATTTAATTTTGACCGGATTTATTGTTACTTGGAGATCTTTTGAAAATTCCGTCCACGTGCTCGGTTTCTCTCTCTTTCTCTCTTTCTCAACGTAAAAACGGATTAAACTGTCCAAACAATCTGCGACACTCGGTTTACTTTCTCGATCTTTTCCTCACTGTTTACCGAAGACCTTCGTTAACAGCGAGACGTGACGCGGTAACATCACGGGGTAGAGTTTATTGAGACTGGGGAAGATGTGGGAGAAGTGGGAAAGGAACGATTCGATTTCTCTTCGAGATCGAACAACATGATTCATTGAAACGTGCATCGTCGCGACGAGTGGTGAAAAGAAGAAGGTACGAGGATGAGCTTTATCGCTTTTCAATCTATCGAGGGTTAGGAATGACGGGAAAGTCTCTCTCTCTCTTCTCTCAAATACACTCGACGGTTTGGAATTCTGCCAGCGAAGGATAATAACCTTCACCCACGTCGGAGATAATCCGAACGCCTCGCGTTAACATCGAATTAAAACGCGCGTCCCGCGTCGCGTATAGCATCGCGATTGAAGCCGCGCTTGTATTTTATTCCATAGAATTCTTTGAGCTTAGGCTGAGATAAAAATATTTCCCGACGTTTTAAAATACTTTATCTCCTTTCGATATGTTACACTTAACGAGAAATTAATCTTTCTGAAAAAAATAATAAAATGGTATAGCTGTCGAATTAAAAATTATGTTCGAGGATTTTTTTTTTTTATTTATTTTCTGTTTTTTGATGTTGAGCAAAATCGAGCTTAGTGTCATTAGAACCTAAATTGCAATTTTTAATTGGCTTCCCTGATCTCTCTGTCTTGATATTCGCATGTTAAATCTGAAATACCCTCACAATCTAATGCAGCGAACAAAGTAGAATTGCGTGTTGCAATTTCCCATTTCTAATCCAGTTGGGAACGCAGATTTGAAACAGAATGACGAGTCCAACGTTAATTGGAAGTCGAATAAATCCGACTTTAACGCGGCGCGCGCACAGATGGTGTACGCGAGATTCTCGTTAATAGTTTTCGACCGTGAAGAACTAAATGTTACCCGGAGTGCTGCGCACCTGCGGAAGCCCGTGAAATCGCAAGGGCTATTCCTTCTCTCTCTCTGCGGAAATTGTTGTAAAACGCGTGCGCGCTCACGGTTCACGTTCGAACATTACATGTTTAAGCACGTTTTAATCCCCATACATTATTGTGACCTCGATTCTCGCGCCGATGAAATATCAAAACTCGCTCGAGCGCGCGCGCATTATTAAGTTGCAAAATAATTCCTTAGGGGCGAAACGCGTTTTCCCCTCTCCGTGCCTTTCGTTAAATCTCTCTGCGTCCTTTGTGTACTCGCAATAACGAGAATCATCCAAGTCAAACTAATTAAATTCGTTAAATCGAAACACAACGCCTGCGATATATCCGAGAACCGGAATTAACGCGCTCGTTTCAGTGATTAATCGCTCGACCATTAATCAACTATCGAAAACCGTTGAAATTTGATATTCTTTTTGCACGCGGACAAAAAAATCATAAAAACAAAAAAACAAAAAAAACAATCGCAAAATACGCGACAGCAATTTCGAAGAAAGACAAGAATTTAATGCGCGAAATGAGATAAATGCGTTCCCCAAAGTATATTTGGACGAAAAATTTCACTCGGTTCTCGCGATTAACGAGACAAATTTGCACGAGGCGCCGATTTGCATGCGGAACATGCGCTTGTGTTTGATCGACAACTTCATTTAATGCCATGTAAGACACGCCGTTCGATTTGTCTTCCGCGGCCTAAACTGCGTCGCGTGTCTCCGATCCTAATGGAATTCATCCGACGACGGACGGAGCGGCAGGAGAAAAACACAGGTTGCTGTGAAAATTGGCGTGTGTGTGTGGGCGCGGTCGAAATTGTCGCGATTAATGAAACCGTCTCGCGCGAAGACGATTAATAATTCGTCCAGATGTTTCCACGCGACACGATCACGTGGGAGATATATATATATATATATAAATTACGGACTCTCGGCCATTTTACTTCTAAAAAAAACGCAAAAAGTTGCTCTCAAAAATTGCTCTCGCAATTTTTCCATCTTCTTCGAGCGGATAATATCTTGTGTATCGAAAGTTTGTAAATATTGGAACAAACGAATTATTGGAACAAACGAATTACGTATTTGTGCGGTGCAAACTAAAATCGCTCGAAATGTATATTTTCGAATTGAAATTCAATTCGAATTAAAATGTAATTTATAAAATCATTTTATAATTATTATTCGTATATTTGAATTTATTTGCACTTGCGAATGAATTATTGTTTCGAGAACTCTTCGTTTATTTACACAAGGCAATTTAAATTTACATGAAGCGATGGCCGACGTGATTATTATGCATATAACGTCTGGAAACATGTAAAAACCATCTTCTCGATTGACGGGGGAGGGAAAAAAAAAACAAATATGGCCGGCGAGTTTCCGGCGAAAAAACTGCGTTGGAGGAATAATTAACTTCGCGAAAAACGATCGAGTTTTGCGAAATTTTTTCTCCATCCGCGCGCACGTTGCTTTGAGACGCATTTGTCGCAAAAGACGTACATTCGATGTCAGAATGAAAAAACGGACAGACAGACAGACAGACGGGCGTTTAGCGCGAGCGAGAATACACGAAGCTTAATCCTCCCGTTCGTTTTTTCCTCTTTTCGATGCCAATTAAAAACGCGAACGGTTTCGCGCGAAAAACGCGCGCTTCTCTCTCTCTCTCCGCGTCGTCTCTCTTTGAATTTTTTTTTTTTTTTTTTTCATTCAGGACACGGACAACGCGATGTGTGTGTCCGCGAACGACGCGGTTCCTGTGCAGAGCTGTTTTGATGTTATTTGCAAGTCGTCGTGCACCACGGGCTGTACATCGGTATTGATCGATAGGAGAGATAATAATAGCGACTCGTGGCACGACGCTGCTCTGATTTGATAAGGAAATTCATTAACGCGCCCCACTTTGTGTCCGTCCGTCTTGTTTTTTTTTCTCTGTCTTTCAGCGACCGCAGACAGCGTGCCGATATTGCGGCGCGCGTTGCATCGCGACACACGATCTGTATTAATGTTTGTAATTTTGGTTTGATGAAAAATGATCCCACGTCACGTGGAATAATGATACAAATGGGCGGGAGAGCTTGTCGTTTTCCTATCACGTGTATCGTTGTTCTATACGTGCCACGCGTAAAACTTGTGACAATGCAATTCTTCGGCGCTTCTTCACGTTCGGATTTTTTAAGCGAATGATTTGCGCGAATCTCAATTCGAAAAAATGAACACGCGTTGTACGAGTGTGCACTAGGGTGATTCTTATTTTTGACTTTTGAATTTTATTCGCGGCACTCTCTAGAATAATTCCAACCGCTGAAAAAATTGTTTGTGAAAAAGTTCAGCCCCATCGGATAAGAGGAAAAAAAGCCCATAGGTCTTTAAACATTAAAAAAATTATAAAAAGTAAGATTAATTAGGTCAAATCGAGCCAAAATAAATAGGTGTTAGAAAATGGAAAATAATAAGCTTTATAAGTGAAAA
>QVOA01000367.1:0-10054 GCA_014825685.1 Pseudomyrmex cubaensis
CGTCTGTAAGTTATAAACGCAAGTAGATTTTGCGCGGACACGAATGACCCTGGTTTAAAAGTTGAGGATTAATTCGGCCACCCTAATAATAAATTTCTATGAAACAGTAAATGATTAAAAGAAAAAAAAATCCTGTCTTTTTATAAATTATTTTTTCTCTCTCTCTCTTTCAATCATTTTTAAAGTCTCTGAAATTATTAAAAAAGTATGCGCGTTATGTGGAAACTTTCATATGTAATGGCGTACAATTTAACAAAATAATTTTATCACCGGCTTTCTTTCAAGCCTGACAATTATGCATCGCGCGTGCAGAGCAATTTGTTACCTAATTATCTAATTTTATTCATCTGCATCCGATGTAATAATTTCCTACTTTTACATTACGTGTATTACGAGTTGCATTTTGTAATATCGCGGAAAATTCAGAATGCCTGTTATTATTTCACGTCAACGAGATTCAATCGCGCGGCGCGAAATGTGTGTAGTGCCCTACACGCGCTCGCACACACGCACAATATATGTATATATACATATATACGTACCTTTCTCTCTATGGCGGCGAAACTCGCATTGGCGTTGCATCAACGGCCACGTAGAATGCATAGCAATGCACAGCCGTATAATTCAGGAAGATATTTGCCGATTCAACGATGGGGAGAGAACTAGTTGAAACGAAAGTTCGACTGGCGCACATCGCGCGCGCTGCTCCCATCATCGATCGACAGAGAATTTCTCTGATACCAAATTCCATGGAGATGCGCTAGTTATTCTAATGTACCGCGAGAGCGATTCTAATGTGCGCGCACGCGTCGAGCACTAATAACTTACGTTTGTTGTCTTTCACGCGACGCCGGCTCCGTTGTCGTAGAGAAGCTGCGACAGATGTATTCCGATGTTCGCATTACACTCGACATGTTGCACAGATCGATAATGCATTTGAAAGCACTTGCGTAATTTTATACTGACAGATAAAAAAAAAAAGAAGGATGGAACGTTGAATAACCGTCTTAATAACCGGGTATTTAAATGGCGCGTCCTTAAATAAAAATTTCAAGATGAAAGAGAGTAAAAAATACGACACAAACGATACAATATTCCGCGTATAATTATTGACGTATTAGATAATAATAATTCTATCGAGTTTTCAAAGACGGAAGAAATAAGAGTCGAAGGACAATTCCTTGTGAACGGGTGAAGTGGCCTCGTTTTGCGCTTCATTGCCAGTAAATCGAGATATGCAGTCGGGAATCAATGCATTCAAGAAACGTCAGCAAAGAAAAGGGAAGAAGGAAGCTGTTTCCCCGCGGGCAGAGGAGTGAAGGTTTTTCCTATCGAGATGGTTGCTCATCTTTTTTTCTCTCGCTTTACGTTTTTTGCGCTTCAGAGTTCCTACCATGCTTCTTTGCCCGTTTACGATGCATAAATGTATCGAGTTAAATTATGTTTATTATATCAAAGTGATACTGTTTTTCATGGCTTATCATCTGTAGCTGGTGCCTAGTTTACTTTCAGTTGAGATAAACTCGATATGTTTACCAAAGAAACTTCTATTTCAAAAGAATTCAGTTCAAAGACCAATGCGAGCCAGTGTTACAGGATGTTGTGTAACATTAATCCTCGTTCAAATAACAAACGTTCAAGTAACAAACGTTTCGATCTCATAACAATTCGATCCCGTAAAACTTTATCTAATAACGCTATTTTATTTTAAAGTTTTTTTTTTTTTAAGTGAAGGTTTAGATCGAGCAATATATGGTGTGTGAATATATTTTCAGACAATTTAAAATTACAAGAAAACGAAACGTTCGTCTCTTGAAACTTCCTCAGTCGACTCATAATATCAATACTCTGACTCATTTTAACTCTCGTGGACAATTTTATGGCTGTAATGTATAACATTCTTTTATTAATGGAACACACACTTTGTGAGAGCAGAATATATATTTTTTTTAAGAAAAGAACAAATTTTAACATCAGCGGTTCTATGATTGTCCATTTACTATTTTATTCTTTTTATATTATTTTCTTTTTGCGTGATATACTAATTTTTTGTTATATGATTTTATTATTGTAATCTTTTGCGACTGAGGAAGTCTCAAGTAAGAGACGAAACGTTTCGTTTTCTTGTAATTTTAAATTGTCTTGTAATTTTAAATTGTCTGAAAATATGTTCACCAACCATATATTGCTCGATCTAAATCTTCACTTTATCTGTTATTATTGCGAGCGTCATTCCCCCTTACTTTGTTTTTTTTTTTTACAAGTAAAATAGTTCATCTTTTATTTTCCTCGTTAGTGCGAAGAAAATATTGGCTACAAGTGGACGATAAACTGCAATCAACATTGCTAACCACCGTCAAACAGCTAGTGATAAAATTAAGCACTACAATCTCGAATTCTAATGAACGCCATAAATCGCCCAAAGAAACGTTTCTCGCCTTTGCGTCACCAGGTTACTTCCGTTTCTCTTCTCGTCAGCGACAAATTGCAATTTGCATTCGGAAGCAATGCATTCAAACAAGTTTGCGACTAGGAGGACGAGCCTGCAGGTTTCTCTTATCGAGGTGACTACCCATTCTTCCGACCTCCCCTTTCCTATCTTCTCATTCGTCGGCATTTCCTTTTCGTGACGAGTACTCGTATTACCAGATAACCAGATTCACCAACGATGTCGCGCGTATTTATTACTTTTTTTACTTTTTTTTCTTTTTTTTTCTTCTTTTTTTAATCAAGACGTACGAGAAGATCTGTCGAATTATTACTCATGATAATTCTCTCGCGATCTGCGGCAATTTTCCAAATATCATTTTTTTTTTTTTTTTGCATCTCGGTAAGCAGTTGATTTAATCTGCGATCGAGTCACTTGTGCTACGCAATTGCAGTTCGCATGCTGTAACCACTTTACATTTATTTACATGATATCCTTTGCCATCTTATTCTACTCGATGATTAATTGCGTAACTTAATTTGAGAACAGCTTAAGCAATTTGAATGGCGCTTAGTCATAATGAATGTTAATTTCCGATAAGTATCCCGCCAATCTCGCATGACGCTTCAATAAAATCTTATCTCACGGAATTAATTCAATTTAGTTTAGTGCATGTAACATAATTGTATAATAATATATTGACGGCGCAGAGGATTTCTATATAGAAATTGCAAACTAAGATCAAAAGCAATATAAATGTTTGAATTGAATTTATAATTCGAGTTAGAAATTCAATAAAAAAATCTAATGCATTAATTTACGATTTAAAAACTATTTTTGCGTGCATTCAACGCCTCTCTGGTTCTTTATTTTTCTCATATATATATAATAGAAAAATGTACTGGTTTGGTAAACTATAAGGTATAACATCTTTATAACCGTGTTTTACCATGAAAATGCGGTAGATAAAATTTCGATATTACCTAAATTGTTTCGATATTACCATTCGCGTGTTTGCCATTCGATACTTTCCCCTCGGTTGCTTTTATGCCATAAAATTGTGCATCAAATGGCAAAAAAAATTACCGTAATAAGACGAAGATAAAATTCACCTGTTATACGCAACTGCTCTTTGCTCTGAAGCAACACCGACGCGCGCGCGCGCGTGTGTGTGTGTGTGTGTAAGCGCACGTGTGTTCTTTGACAGAGGCGAACGATATAATTTCCGGCGCTACGCGCGGCAGACTGATTTATACTCCGAATTAACGTAGTTGGTCTCAAGCGCATCTCGGGTTCGTGGTATCGAAACAAGTAGTCTCCTCAGGTAAGTCTCTCGACTCTCCTCCCTCTCTCTCATTCTCTCTCTTTGGCATCCCTCTCTCGCTTCGTCCTCGCTTTGCCTCGTTTCCCTCGCGCGATGAAAGGTCGCAGTTGTCGGGCGACCGGATTTTCCGGAGAGAAGGGAACCGCTACCGGCGCCTTCGTCTACCGACCGGAACGAATCGTCTTCTGCACGCAGCTCGCTCGCTCGACGAGGGCTTCCACGCCTCGTAATCGCCGCGGCGATTTACCGATCGGAGATTTGCTGCCCGCTTTAGAAAGTGCAACCGCACTCTCGCGGTCTGACTCGCGCGCTTCTTTTTTCCGCTGCTCCGGCGCCGCGACAAGTTGACAAGTCGACACGTATCGCGCCTCGATCGGTGCCAGCCCACTTGTGACGGAAGTCGCTCCCTTCTTTGTACGAGGCCTTCTAGATTTCTCGTTACAGCCCCCGCTTCTACGAAAAACTTATGCAACGATGCCTCTTGCCGATAGTTACGCTCGGTTAGGGGAATACGCTATGGGCTTTGAGGATCATTGACGTCGTTTGCGTTATCGCAGAAAGTTACATAGCGCGATGGCAAGGTTTGTTCTACCGCCAAGAAAATGTCGACGGTTAAGAAGTTTATTACATTACGAATTGTAATTCCTTAAATGTCTCTTTAATAATGACAAAAAAGTATTATGTCACGTGTTTTCTAGAAATTAAATTTAATTACATTAAATGCTATATAGCTGTTGCCTTCATTTGGCTAATAGTGGCCAGACGGGATGCATAACAGGCGCTGCGCGCAAGTTCAAGCGACAAGGACGCTTTCACGAGACTTCGAAGGCCTCTCCAATGACTGCGTCGTTGTGTCACGTCTTTTACTCATTTGCTATAATGGATGTACGAAGTATTCTTACGATCTTTCTCTTGCTTGTACATATTTAAAACTAAACTAATACGTATATTATTTTTTATTATATGTTATTTATATTAATGTATATGTTACACTAATATTATTATTGATATCATCTTTGTTATATTATAAAAAAAAATTCTCCGAGCTTTTTACATTCATTTAAATCTTGAGTGAGAGTACGTTATATTTTGAAATAAACTACGCGCGAAAGTAAACAAAAAATTCGCGTTGGGCGAATGGAGAAGAAAAATTTCATTGATCAATTGATTCACGACGATGTTATCTTTACGATTACAGATTTACGGCGGCGACCGTGTAAGAAATCGTTACGGGAAGCGAGAAAGAACTCTTTGTTGCTGCACTTTCCACTTGTCCGTCAATTTTCTATCGTGACTCTTTGAAACACGCGCGTTGTAACTGTGAGAAGTAACCTTCGCCCGATCGCAACGCGATTCAGAAAGATTTAATAATAAGGTTTTACGCGCGCGCGCGCGCGCAGCTACGCGTTTTGCTCGTCGTGTCCCACGCTCGAAATTCAGTCTCCCTGGGAGAAAGTATCATCGGCTCCGAAGATGAAACTTACCCGCAGGAATGTATGTTAATGACCCGTCGAGAACGGTTCGCTTCTCCCGCGGAGATATGGAGAAGAGCATGGCGGATACGCTTCACCGTGCGCGCTTGTGCGAGTCACGTTCGGAATTTTATGTAGGATAATTTTATGTAGTTCCTTTTTGGCGACGAAAGAATTTTTCGAAACAGAATGTCTTCTCAGACACACGGTCTTCGAATAACGAATTTCAGCCGCATCTGATTAATCTTCACAAGGCAAACATGTCGATATTGTAAAATGAGAATCTTATTACTTCAAAATATCGTTACTTTTATTTTAATTTTATTTTAGTTAGTAATCGAAACAAAACAAAAAAAATAATTTTGTAGTTAATTGTTCGAGCCAAAATTTTTAAATCACCGTCAATGACTTAATTTTAACGAGAAAGAATTACTTTTAGAAACAGTTTCTGCAGACTTTCAGGGAATAAAAACAGGATTTTCATGTGTTATGTATTTTTTGGTGTCCTTAAGTACGTCGGAACGCGGAGGTGCATGATTTCACTTGGTGATTCATTTGGGTGAAAAGTACTGACGTACGTTGTTTAAATTGCAGATTCCGATTTTGCCGTTCCGTATGCACATCCGATTAAGGACCTGACCCACAATCGCCGGATAAGAAGTCGGTTGCGACGTGACACGCAACCGCGTCGTGCGCATCCAGCGGCAAGAAATAACTCGCGCTTAATTTTCGCAATTTTCGTCAAAATCTCCTCTTTCCACATCTTTACCGAATACCGCAAATTCGCGAGGAAAGTTTTCCTCCGGGTGTGTTTCATGCAAATGACGCGCGAGTAACACAATCAGCGATGTTACACTTCCGCGATCATTACATGACGCGTGTATTACGTCGCTTACACATCGAGAGCGCAAAGTCCGACTGTTATAAAGCCCGCGGTAAAAACGCGGTAATTTTTCTGCGGTCTGCGTGCATTTCAGTGAAAGTCTTTCGTTGCAGTCTCTTTATTCGCGCGCAAATCCAGATCCCACACTGATTCAATGCGACACTCGATCGCGCGCGAGTTTCGGTGGGGAATAACAAGGGCGCGATTATCTGGTTGGCAAACACATCGCCAGGACGATTTTCGTGATACCCGTAATCAGAAGAATGAGTTTCTGATAGGTAAAGTTACAAAGTTACGGTGAAACCTGATTACAGACCTAATCTCAACAACAAGCGCGGGCGCATGCAGTTCTATTATTGGTTAACGGCACGAAGAGACGAATGATTCGTGCACTCGTCGGTCGCTTGTTGAGATGCGTAAAAATCAACAAATAGACGCTTTGCACGTATCGACGAATTCGATGTAGATCACTTTCTCCGCAGTGTCCTACTTCGTCTTCGTGTAAAACTTTAGTCATCTTTTTCAAGAAAAAACTTGAACAAGAGCAGTTATGCGTCGGGAAATCTATACCTACCTTCCACGCGCGAAATGCATTTAAACGAAAAAGTAATCGATGCGATAGAATTATATGATACATGTAAAATAGCCGGGATATACTTTCCCACGTGCGCGGAACGCTATACGTTTTAATTCAAAAAGTTTGATTCCGTCAGAGAAAGCGTCATGAACATCTTTTATTTATCATGCGGAAGAAAGAAAGCGCGCGGGGTCACGGCAGAAATTAAATTTAAAAATGAACAAACCGAGAGACGACGGCAAGGAATTACTTACGACTGTGGCGTGAAACTGTGCTGTGCTCGCGCGCGATGTACAGGTACTACGGGCCAGAGTGTAGATAAATTTTGATGGTCGGAGGAAACATTTTGGCGCGCAGGAGTATCCTAATTCGCGACTACCTGAGTCGAGGCGAGTAGACGGTGATAGCTCCCCCTAGCCCCTATAGGAAGGGGAGAAACTGAGATGATAAACTCCGGTAAAACACGAACGCTGTAAACTTTCTCCGATAATGGCCGACATCAAACCAATTTCGCGCCCGCGTCATTACCTGATATACCGTTGGCGACGGGCGAGAGGACAGAAAAAGAGTCGGAAACGCGGCGCGAAGGTGAAGAAGCTTCTTCTTCCACTCCCTTTCCCTCTCCCCCCCCAGTCATCGATTCGGCGCGGGACGGCTTTGTAAGGAAAAATGTAATTACAACACGCCGCGCCGCGCGAGAAACCGACCAAACTTTTCGCTGTGGGAAATTTTCGGTTCCGCGCTACGTAACCGAGCGCTTCTTTTTCGACAAAACTTGCTTTAAAAGCTGGATTCGCACGTAACGTCGCCGTCACGTTAGCGAATCGTCAAAAATTCCTACAGACAGATTTTTAATAGGAACACTAAACCGCTCATGGTTACCCGTGGTAAAAATTTTTGACGCGGTTCGTTGACGCGACGCGGCGACGTGCAGTGAGAATCCAGCTTTATACAGTCGAACGTTACGTAGTCGTCTACGAGGTCGTTTTCAGAACGAAGAGAAATAAGAAACGATCGTGGGAAAGGAGAAATGTTTTCTTTTTTTTCAAATCTCGATTTCGGAACACCGTCGTGAATGAGAATCGTTCGAACGCGAGCAACCTACTGATATGCGTTTCAGAGGCTTGCGACACGCGGAGACGCGAGCAAAAATACGTACATATATGTACATAAGATACTCGAAGCACCGAATTCTCAGCGGTGTATTGTGATGTTCGCGCGCGCTTTGTTTCATTGCCCGGTTACGGAAGCCCAGTCGTCGTATTACGAAAATTCGCTCGTTTCTTTTTACGACGTCAGATTTTACGAGAGAAAAACAACCGGCGAATTTTTTTTCCTTTCAGAAGCGCACACAATCGCTTTCTACTTCTCTCTATTTATTAAAAGTGAAAGGTGTAAATCCTTGTACACACAACTTGTGACAAATGTTTTTTGGAAGTGCAAAAAAATGGACTTTTAGGTAACTTTTTTTTTTGTTTAATGTAAGAGAAATAATAAGAACCAAGTAAAGCGATGGATGTATGAACGTGCGAAATATTTATATAAGATGGAAATTAATTGAATTAAATTGTATGTTGCTTCTTGTGAAATTTGACAGTAGGAGGAAACCGCCAAAACGAGATAAAACCAGATGTTTGAATTAAAAAACTTCTTTATTAATTAAATTAGATTTGATTCAAAAATCTGTATCGAATGTTTGATTTGCATCTTGCGGAAACAATCTTCTTTCCACAAATCGGTAATCTTTTCCATGATACAGAAAATCACATCGTTATAACTTTCATCGGACTTGTAAAAACATGAGGATGTACAATTTTTACGCTTCTCGTAATTAGGCAGGTCATTGGGACATGTCTTACAGTTTCGCGCTTGAATAAGCAGTGAGTTTCGTCACAGAAAGGACGCGTGCAGAAGATTGGCATCGATTTGTCACGATTACTATGTATTAGTGAAAACGTTCATCACAATGCAATAAGTGTCGTTGGTGAAACAACATCTACATATTGTAAGAATGACGAGGGTCGAAGTATTTTACATTGAAAGGTGTTCTTACTTTATGTAAGTGAAGGTTTGTCAAGTCCGCCGATTGGAAAAGAAGTCATTAGTCGATTGAAAAAACAAAAAAACTCGCTGCGCATTCATGTCTCTCGCATACATTTGAATAAATCACTCATTTCGCAGAAATGAGAGCAGATTAATCTTCAATCAGTAAAAAAAGAGCAACGCGCTGCGTCGCAATTTTCTTCGTGTTAGAAAAATTTTAAATTTTAAAGTAATAAATTTGAAAAATATGCATTTTTATTTAAGAAGTTTCACTCACTGATACTCAATATGTTAAAAATAGCATCAAATTCGATAATAAAAAATGAAATGTAACATTTTTTGTACGAGAAAATCCCTTGTTTTAGAATACTTGCAATTTTTTAAATTAAAACATTAAATATTCTTTGAAAAAATACAATTAGTATGCACGCAAAATGTTGTATATTAATAACAATTTCTTTTACTGAAGAAACGTTTTTGTACTGCGTGGCTCAAATGCTTTTGCACGGTCCAGTTTGCACGTTCAGTGCAATAAACTGTTTAATTACGTGATCATTGACTCTTCTCTTTCTCATCTTTTACCGCGCGATAATCATAAGCAGATGCTTAAACGCACGAACGTTAATTCACTGAGTCACTTCTGGTTGTTCATTGCAAATCGAGGCAGCTGCGCGTGCCGATTGTCGGACATACGGACGATTTAGCAGGAGATCAGGTGTGACGAACCAACTGGGACTGATAAATTGTATAGATCGACACTTACTAGATTTTCCGATACTGTTGCCATTTGCCCGTCGGGGAAACATGCACACACACACACACATGTATATATTAAACCCTTAATATATGAAGTGAACATTGGGATTCTGGACAATAACTAAATGCGGCATTCGAGCAACACACGTATCTCGATACGCATTACGGTAGCACTACGACCGCATTATGATCCTGTGTATCGTGCAACCGATACACAAGTCATCATTACGCCAATTTACTTTACTGACTATTCAAACTGTTTTATGACTAATCAAAAAGTAGTAACCGTAAAATTATTACAAAGAAAAACGTGATGCAAATCTAGCATCCTATATGGATTTAAGAATTGAAAATTTCAATTCAAAAATAAGAGTGTAAGAATTTACACTCTTAAAATATGTATTTAATATATTAAATAAGTAAATTTGGTCAACCAAGCCGTTTATGCAGGATATTGTGCAGAAATAAGCGTGTATATATATATGAATACATATATGTATACGGGTTCACAAGTAAATTTTTACAAGTGAGTTTTTGAATTGAGATTTCAATTCTTAAAATCATATAGGAT
>QVOA01000368.1:0-30295 GCA_014825685.1 Pseudomyrmex cubaensis
CATTTACTCTCACCACTCGCTTTTCATCAATCAACACTCTGCATGAGGATCCAGTCTTACGCTGCCGCAAGTTCCACGGCAACGCTGATCACGTGAATAAAATTTCAATTGCAGATTGGCGTGTGGGTAGAAATTTGAAGCCCGTTAGCCACTAAAAAGTCAGACGAGTCACGTGATTGCGATAGCGACTTGAGGCTGCGTTCCAATATTCATTGGCCGCGTTCAGCAAGCTTCTCGTCTTGTCAACATTAGATGTTGATTTGTTGGTTCTAAAAGAAAGAGCCAAACACGTTCGATTGCTACAAAGCAGCCTGTTCTGCTGAACGCAGCACAAAATGGAGCGATAAAAACCCCCTCTCTCTCTCGCATTTTCTTGCGTCACGACAAGCGGCAAACTCACGGGCAAGCCGATCAGCTGATCATGTTTCCTACAATGTTGATTTGTCGGAAGTACAAGTGGTACTACGTCTTTTACTCGCTTATTTCAATTTGTGAACAATTTGGTTTATACGTTCGTAAGTAAGCACACAAATCAGCACCAATGCAGAAAGAACGAAAGGCGAAAATGGAAGCGACATCCAGCTCCGCGTCAGCCACTCAGGGTAACGCACGTGGTGAGCGAGTGAGTAGTGCGCCGCGTGTTGGATTTGTTCAATGAAAACGATCAGTGATCGTTTTGTAATCGTTCTTACACTTCATGTATTTGTAGAAAAGCACGCGAGGCTCGAGGCAGAAAGCCGTGGACAATCTGAGCAAAAAGTTTCTGAGAAACTTCGACCCGGAGCACAGCGAAAGAGAGAAACGCAAGCTGTATCGTCGATTGTATCACACCAACAAGAAGCACCTGCACGACGAAAAGGGTTACTTCGCGCAAACGGGGGATGATCTTTGCGATTGCCTGAGCTTGGATTGTTCCGGATGCCACGCTCCGTGTCCCAAGTGCTCTTCTCCGAAATGCGGTCATGAATGCAGGTATTTTTTTCTTTTGTTTTTTTTTTTAGTAAGAACGTTCTTTCCGCTCTCCAATAAGATTCTAATATTCTTCGCTGCAAACTGATTTATTTGAATCGTCACTTTTTTCCAGAATTAATCGCAAATGGACCTATGACAGCATTCAATGCGAGGGCACTGATACAGTTATCAAAAATCTACTAGTGAAATCATCGGAGAAGTGAGAAAAAGTGTAATTATTATTACGCCGTGTATAATAATAATCGATAATACTAATTATTGATGTAAACGTGTAAGTATTTATGTGTATTTTCAAAAATAGAATTCTCGTTATTTATTTTGGACGATGTATTTATACGAAACAAGAAGAAAAAACAAAAACAAAATGACTAATAAATTTCATACATACACCTATAATGTATTTACAATTTTTTTTTTTTTTTTGTTTTATTAAAAAATGAATTTTTTTTCAAGCAGATCACTTGCAGCTTGCGTGCAATACTTGACCAAGCTGCGAGAGTCAAGTGTGTGTGTGTGTGTGTGTGTGTGTGTGTGTGTGTGTGTGTGTGTGTGTGTGTGTGTGTGTGTGTGTGTGTGTGTGTGTGTGTGTCCAGCGTTTCATGAGAACGACGAGTGGTTTCATTAGAAAGATATGAGCCGGATGATTGATCTGTTCCCGAAAACGGAGACCAGTTATCTCGCGAGTCTCAGTCCAGAAACTTCCGAATAAAAATGCATGATTTTCCCGTTTTTTTTTTTTTTGCACGACTGTGTAAGAAAAAAACCTACACTGCGCGGGGCGACACAAATTTGTTGTCGAAGTTTTCTTTATTCCGCGCGTGGAAGATGCGAATTGACGTAGGCTCTGGATAAATCGGGGGTGCCCACTCGTTGAGTGACATCGCTGCTCGTCACGCGCGCATACCCTCACACACGAAAGCGCTATTGATTTTCCGTGTGGCGCTTTCAGCCGCGATAAATGCGCGCGGTGTATTACAGGACATACATACATACACACAGAACGGAATACGCGCGAAGGGTGCGCGCTTCGTCCGCGAGAAATCGTGCGAGAATTCGGAGGCGCGGCTCTATGTAAGAAAGCAAGAAAAAAAGAGAGAGAGAGAGAGCGGAGAAAAATACATTGATCGTCGGAAAGTTGCGTTTTCGTTGAAAGTCAGTGTCCGCGAGAAAAAAGTTCCAATCGGTCGTCATTCGATAATCGCAGCTGGCGCGTCGCGCGAAGATATATATGTATGTACAAGCTCTGTAGGTAGAGAGAGAGAGCGGCGACGTGGTGGTAGTGCGGGACGTACTTCAGGGGGTTGACGTTCGGCGGGCGCACAGCCCCTAGTTCCGTCGCGTTCATTCGTTGCGACTCGCCTTCGTAACGCGTACGTAACGGAAGAGAGACGGAGAAATAGAGAGAGAGAAAGAGAGAGCGCGAGTGACGGGGCGGAAGAGAAGAGTACGTCGTCGTGTCGGAGCGCATTAGCCGCCCGGGGTGGCGGACGCACGCACCCACGCACTTACGCACTCGTATAAAGCGCGACGAGCGCGAGTTGACACAACTGCGAGCGACGACTGGCTGCAAGACACGACGACGATCGGGCCGCCGTCTCTCTCGCCGTGTAGTCGTTGACCATCTTGTGCGTGACCGTCGCGCGATCGAAGAGGATTTCTCCGTTTCCGAAAAAAAAAAAAAAAAACGAAACTCTGGCCGAACCCTTGAGGTTCTTTCTCTCGGCTCGAGCAACACAAGGTATATATTTTTCCGTTAGACAGTTTGACACATAAAATTCTCTCATTTTGTTCCTTCGCCCTGTGTAAAAATCTCGCGTTTTTTCTCGCATCTTCGCACCGCGGTGCAAATGTTCGTGACGTTGTCCGCGAGTGCCGCAATCGCGGGGGTCCGTGTGATCGTCGAGAACGAGAACGCGCGACCAAGTTCGAGCACGAACGTGTGTCGTGCCGATGTAACGACACAATTGTCTCGGGATTAATTCGCTGGGTCTGTTTTTCTCGTGATTTTTCTTTTTAATCACGGAAATGCTCGCGGGTTAATGTGTGACACAGTGAAATAGCGTATTGTGAGTATATCATGTTTCGTTTTTTTTTTTTTTTTTTTTTTTTTTTTTTTTTTTTTTTTCTTCAATTTAATAGCAAGTGTCGGAATTTGGATCGTTATTTTCGACGAATGAATTTTGACAGCTCTGTGCACAGTGTCAATACGTGCCTCAAAATGTCGCGCGTTCTATGATATCAATTTTGCAAAGGGCAACGTTCAGCAGCCGAGCTGTTTGTGAGCGAATATCGAAGTTATTTTTGTTATTAAAAATTTGAAAGATGTGATTGAAATTACTCTGTTGTTATTCACGGCAATGTGTGTGTGTGTGTGTGCGTAGGTAATCGTGTGTTTTTTTTATATGCAATGCTACGGAGCTTGTGTGATTTGCACGAAAATTCTGAGGCGGGAGAGAAAGGGGTGGTGATATTTTCGCATTGGTGCAATTGCGATATACGGGGCAGGAATATGTGTGTGTGTGTGTGTGTGTGTGTGTATCTTCATATTCAACGATAATCTTTTTTATTTTTACACAGGTAGCCGTTTTCTTATATTGTTACACACGGATCATGTTTAAAAAAAATATCGTTACTTATTTATGTTTGTATCACGTTATGTTGCAACTCGTGTAATAAATAAATAAATTATATCGTCGGTCGCGAAGAGAAACGCGAGCACGTAGTAATGAAAGACTCGGGACTCGCGCGGTGACGTCAAAACTATTCTACATTTTTCGAATCTCACCGTTTTCAACGAGAGATCAATAAATTCTCTTGTTTATTTTGGCTTATTTTTTGGTCTATTTTAAGTTACATCAGTTTTCTCCGCAGCTTTTCTCTCTTATTTTTTTTTTTTTTTTTTTTTTTTTTTTTTTTTTTTTTTGTTGCAATCTATATAGCGCACTAGAGGATTTCATCTTAAATGCACGAAGTGCAAGAACGTGTTGCTAAGACAAACAGTCCTACTTTCTTTCAGCTTTTACATCTCTGTTCTTTCGACGTGCTCGTTGCTTAAAAAAAAAAAAAAAAAAGGAAAAGTGCATTTGAGATGAAATAAGTACAAAGTAGTTCTCGAGTGCAAAGAGGAGCAAAGATAACAATTGTAAAAAGGCGCCGGAGGATGTGAGTTACAGGAATATAATTTATGTAATTACGCAAAATTAAAAACGCATTTTCTCAGTAATAAAATGGAAAAATCCACTTTATAGAAGGGTAGGAGAGTAAAAGAAAAAAAAGGAAAGAAATATGGGGAAAAGAAAAATCTAAAAGAAAACACAAAAAAAAAAAAAAACAAATGTAACACACATTGAAAAGTTGTAACGCGATAATTGCTATTTTCTCATTAATAGTTGAAGGGAAAAGGATCTAATCGTGGAAAGGGAAGGGGAATCTCAACGATCGCGCGACGGTGTATGATGTGACCGGTGATTGCATCCGGTGTGCCGGCCGGTTTTTAATTGCGTCATATGCCTCTTCACGCGTTCGAAATGTTAGAAAAGTTTCCGTACTCGAGAGAAGAGACGTATTAGCGTAAATATACACGAATTTAGGAGGGGGAGAGGTTCGGGAAAACTCGCGATAAAGATGGGAAGCGTAGATAACAAGGACAGAGAAGCCGCATATAGGGGGGAGGGTGGACGGCAGGAGGGAAGGTACACGCGATAGGATGCGGCTTCGTGGGTGTCGTCATCGAGAAGAGATACACGTCACGAGATATGCGCGGAAGAGAACGTACGTAACCTTTCGCGGTTCAGATTATTAACGGCGTGGGCGAGAAGCACTTCTCTCATAGAACGGACGGGCTATGGCATCTCGTGTTTACGTGCGAGGTGATAAGGAAAAATCATCCGATTTTGTTTTTTTTTCCCGGTGTAAGACACACACAACACAGTTCTCACGCACACCAATTTTTGAGTCTTTGTGTTTTTTTCTTCGAGAAGAATATAAGGAGCACTCGCTTCGGAGAAGGGAATCGATGCCATTTATTTTGTTGCAAGTTTAATGGAGATGTCGTGCGGATATGCGCGTCAAAACACGAGAAGCGAGATAATTAATGCACGATCTATTAGTGTTTTCCCGTGAGGAAAAACGTGTGCATTAAAGTTGATCAATTAAAAGGACATAGGGGGAGGAGGGAGGGATGAAAGGGAGAGGAGGGTAAATTCTCTTCGAAACATCTACAGTGTCTATAGTTTGCATTATTGCTGCAGGTGGGGCGGTGATCGGGGGTTAGTGAGGAGAGTGGTGTCTCGGCGTGCACTCTCATTCCCTCCTCGTCGTTACTTGGTTGGTCTCGCGCCACCCTCCACGCGTACAAAAGAGGTCTCGTGAGCAGCCGGGGAGGTTTAACGTCGGCGGGACAGCAGATGTCAGGATGCCGGAGCAGAGCAACGACTACCGCGTGGTTGTGTTCGGGGCGGGCGGCGTCGGCAAGAGTTCCCTCGTGCTGCGCTTTGTGAAAGGGTCCTTTCGCGAGTCCTACATACCGACCATTGAAGACACTTACAGACAGGTAAGTGAGCCGGCGGCGGCCGCAGTTGCGACACCGGCGGTAGCCGCGCCAACCCTTCAAATGCCGCATCCCTTCGATCTACTTTTCTCGCGGAGAGATATGTATTCGGAGAAATGTGAGATACCCGCGCGCGTCTTTCTCCTATCGATGAATAATTTCACTTTGATTGCTTGTTATTTTTACTCGTGATAATGAATTGTAACGTTTAATTGACTTGATTCTTCGCGTTTCTTGGAAAATGAAATAGAAGTGAGATGGGAAAATGGATCAGAGATCGTAAACTAAAAACATTTAACAGAAAACTCTCTTTGTTGCGTTTGTATTAATACGTTGCCAATAGAAAATGATAAGAAAATTTAATTACAAAATGATTTCATTCGCGCACTTTTGTGTATTACATAAAGTTATGGATTTCGTTGCTAATTATAGCTCGTAACAAAAATATATGCTTTATCCTATTTGATGTACAGTCGGATATATACATAGTAATTTCGATATGAGGCGTGATTTAACGATTAATTGAACGTCCTCGTGTCTCGCACGCGCGCGAGATATATTCGTCGGGATATATATATATATATGTATATTGTGATAACTTTGTCATGTGAGAATTTCACATTTCCACTCACGACGTGTACATATCTGGCCAATAATATGGAAATGACGTGTGCGAATCAAATCGTTAAATTTGCAAATTGTACCTTGCAGCTTCAACAAGAGGGAAATTATCCGGGACACCTATGCACATAGTCGCGCTCAAAGCGAAAATTAGTAATAATAATAATTTATGCTGAAAAAAAAATATGTAGCATCGAGCACACACACGTCGCGTAATTGCGGCAATTTTCACGTTTTCCCTCACTTTGCGTTACGAAACCGCATGCACACATCGAATTGCTCTCATTACAGCACATTATTAATATCATTTCTAAACGCATTTCACAGCGCGCGCGATAAGATTATTTAATTATCGCACCAACTTCTGCACAGTTCGCCGCTTTATATATATATATACATATATGTACATATATGAAAAGCTGCTGAAATTTTTCTTTTTGTTGTTACGCACACAATTTCCATAATACCGATAACGCGTATATAACCAAATAACGCACGGGTGCATTAAGAGCTTATTAATTATTCAAGCAACTGGCAAAACAACATCCAAAATAACATCATCGATTATAACACGGTAATCCAGTTATTATCAACAACTCGCGGCTATATATAATTATATTTATGCAGTAATTTTACAATACATTGTATACACACACACACACACACACACACATCCACGCGTATTTGTACATATGTAATGTACAGTACACGGTGGGCCTACGACAATAAATAACATATACACATGCTGGTGGGACTTTCTCGCTGTGTGCCGCGACGAGAAGTGTCGTCGATGAGATCGCGCGAAAATAATTCTGACGATGATCAGACTTGATCCCGAGATCGAATTCGAGTGAGCTAAATCAATCGAGTTCGAAGAGGGCCAAGTTATCCGAGAGTTGAGCTTATACGCTCGATCGGATCGGAGGATTTTATGTCGCGCGATTGAGTCAACGTTAGCGTGGTTATGCCCGTGAAATTTCAGGTGATAAGTTGCGACAAAAACATATGCACACTTCAAATTACGGACACAACGGGATCCCATCAGTTTCCCGCTATGCAGCGGCTCAACATAAGCAAAGGTCACGCGTTCATCTTGGTGTACTCGGTGTGCTCGCGGCAAAGCTTCGAGGAGCTACAACCGATCTGGGACGTGATAAGGGAGCTCAAGGGCCAGGATATCTCGCAGATACCCATTATGCTGGTAAGGACTCGCGCCACGCGTCTCTCTCTCTATCTTTTTCTCTTTCTTTTTGCTTTTGTTTTGTCTCGGTCGTGAGAGAGTAGTTTAGTTTCTCCCTTTTCTACTCCCGCATTCTTCCCCGCGATCCCGTGCAATCTGTGTAATGTTATCGCGTCTTTTGTCACATCGAAATTGAGGAAACGCGCTCGTTTCACACACGCGGAATTGCTTTGACTATATGCGTACATATATATTACATGTATATATATAATATGTATGTAATGCTCGAAATTTGGTCCCGCGAGACTCCACGTTCTAAATTGTTTGCGATATCTGTATTCTCGACAAATGAAAAACAAAGTCGCGTACATCCGGCGGCGTGGTGCTTTTGACATTTTGAACTCGACGATTAATTCGATAAAACCAAACGCGTTAAAAAGAATACGCAATTCAAAATCGTATACAGCCATTGTATTATTCTCCTTCTTTTTTTTCGTTGAAAATTTAATTAAAAAAAACCTGTTCCGTAAAATTGAAAAGAATAACTTTAAAAACGTTATGCATATTGACGCGACGATTCGATTTTCACGCAAAATTTACTCGGATTTTCCAAATAACAGCTGTTGTTTTTTGTTTTTTTTTATTTCTGCATGAAAAGCCGTCGTTTATCTTCTTTGTTTTTTTTTTTTTTTTTTTTTTTTTTTCATTAATGTCGAGCGGTTCTTCTTCCAATTCGCTTGATCCACGCCCAGGTCGGGAACAAGTGCGACGAGGCGCCGTCGGTGCGCGAGGTGTCGATGAGCGAGGGCGCGGCCGAGGCGGCTAATTGGGGCTGCGGTTTTCTGGAGACTTCGGCCAAGACGAACTACAACGTGGACGCCCTGTTCCGGGATCTTCTCACCCTCGAGAAGAACCGCTCGGTGTCGTTACAGCCGGTGCAGAGCAACAACACGGCGAGACTCAAGGAGAAGTGTGCCGTCATGTAAAAGTTCTCGCAATAGCGCGCGCCGATCCGCACGTTGTCGCGGTTGTATACACACGTAATATAACGCCGCGACCGACGACGACGGGGATGTGTATAACCGGAAGCGCGATTATTCGGCGAGGCTCGCGCCTACGGTTATACGTAACCCCGGATATTGGTTATTCTTCGAAGATGGGGCCTCGCCGATCCGTTGATATATATAAAAAAAATCCCATCTCTGGTTTCGCCAACGACGGACGACTTCATTCGCGACGCGGAATCCCCGCGGAATCCCTTCCGTTTTGAGACATTGTAGTCCGGCGTATTATTCGCCGCTCCCGTACAGTGTATATTCGATCGAACAGCACAAAATTGTTTTTTTTCTCTTAAGATTCTAGAACAAAACTTAGGATTTCGGTTCCTAAGAGTAAACAAAACCAAAAAAAAAAAAAAAAAAAAAAAAAAAAAAAAAAAAAAAAAAAAAAAAAATAAAACTTCTGCGAGGAATTTTTTTCCTGTAAAAATTAAATCTTTGACGGGGGGGGTGTTAACTTTCGTCCGACGAAAGGAAGGCGAGTCTTTCTCGACGTTACACGATGGGCTATTGTTCGGAATCGTGTTTGCGTTGCACGTAGTATGGCGAAGCCTTGTTAGTGTTAAGTTATAATACTTTACGCAGTAGAGACCGCTCGATCGCGAATAATTTCTCGATGATAAGACAAAATTATACTCGACTTCGCGCTTTTGGTTCTCCCGAGAAACTAACTCTATTACGAGATCGCGCGCGGTAATTCTCGATCTGCGACGAGCGTCGAACAGGTGATTGGATGCTCCTTCGTTTCTATACGTACATCGCGTCGAAAAAGAATCCGATGATTCACTATCGACGATGAACTCGAAGCTAAGCTTTTTTTTTTTTTTAAGGTTTAGTCGATTGCCGAAAAATAAAATAGTTCGCGGAATCGTTGATTCCTTTCTTCTTTCAATAGCAAAAAACAAGATATATCATATCCTGTTGAAAACAATCTTCGGATTGTCATGGAAGATTGAACGGCACAGAGCGCACTCTTTGTGTGCGCTTTATTCGATTTTCTTCTCTCGCAAGTCGGCCGTAATCGAGACGGTCTATGGCAAAGAGCAACTGTATAGCGTCCTCTTTTGAAATCGACTTTATTGGATACGTTATGTAAAATATGTGTCAATGCATTAAACTATACGGATATATACACACACATATGAAAGATATTGTAAATACATAGATTCTGTAAAATATATTGAATTCAAACGGAAGAGAAGGAAAGAAAGAGAGAGAAATACTATGAGAAACATGTAAATTTTCGTGGAAATACTGAATTCGAGAAACGTTAACCGAAAAAACGGAGAGGAAGATTTAGTTGTATTAAGAAAACAAACATGTACACTGAATTCTTTGAATATTTCAAATCCAAACACGAATTCAGTAAACGTACGTTGAATATTGAAGAGATTGTTGGAAAGAAATTATTATCACTGAATATAAAAATTCTCAGTAAAAAAAAAAAAAAATATTAGAGAAGATACTTAGTTACGTGAAACCTTTTTGAAGAAGATCTGTTTAAAAGAGACGGAGAAGAAAAAGACAGAAGTGTCATTCTCTCTGTGATCTTTTTTAGCGGACCGTCTCGATTTAGCGACGCGCCGAATCGATAATAGGTAGCTGCGACGGGTGCCCTTCCATGAGAATTCCGCAATGGCTCCGCAATCCGGGACTACCGCGCGACGATCAGAGAGGAACTGGTTTAATGCGCGCGCGTGAAAGCTTTTTCGCGAGGATGTCAGAAGAGAGCGCGAGAGATTGTGTGCGAGAGTGAGGAAGAGAGAGAGAGCAGAGAGGAAGAGAAAGAGAGAGAGCGAGAGTATGTGTGCGTATGTGCGTGTGCGTGTGTGTGTGTGTGCGCGAACGAGGACGAGAACAACACGTAGATAAGAGTTGTTACGAGATTGCTTTTTGTTGAATAGTTGTAAGAATTTTGTAACGATTACGCTACTAATTAGGATTATAAAAAGAACAGCAACTTACACACATACACACACACACACGCACACGTACGCAAATTCGTAACAGATATAATACATGGATACATAGCACGGTGTGCATACAGACAAGTCGCATTGACGTATATATGTGTATATTATCATTTGCACGCGCAAATGTAACACGCGAAACACAGATATAAACGCTCAGGTTTGTTCACGGATACATCGCGAGAGATTGCGAGATTGTATGCAGTTGCACATGCGATTGCAACGCACGCGTTTTTCATATTGACGTCCTTGTTTCATTGTTTGTTTTCTTTTTTTTTTTTTTTTTTTTTTTTTTTTTCTCGGAGATGTTTTTTTAGGAAATTCCCGCGAGAAATTTCCGACGAAGTATAGATAATTAGTTGTAATTACACATGTTTCTCTTTGCTCCCTTACTTGTGCAATTTCCCTTCTCTATTTTTGCTTTCTAGAGAAGCAAACGTCGAACGTACGTGTCCGCGCGGTTTGTCTGTCACGCGTACTTCCTGCGACTTCTCTGTCTCCATTGCCTTGCATTTACGTTTATTACATTAATCGCCAAAAGAGACAGGGACCGGGAGCTTCTTCGACGTCCTCCGTCGCGACGCCATCGCGTCGCCGGACGTCGATGTCGATCGATGTTAACACGCGCGTCGCGCGCCGAGGCTAACGATGATGTTGATAATGACGACGACGACGACGATGATCCGTCGCCTGCACTTGAACGTGTCTCGACTACTCGACGTGTTGAGTGAAGGACCGTATTTATAGTCGGCCCTCGAACGATGTCTCAAGGGTGATTGTATGGCGTTGATGTACGTATACGTACGATCACACAATGGACCTAAATCGAGCCGGTGATACGTCCACACTGTCGCAGAATAATACCCGTCTTGAATATATATATATATATATACACATCGTATATATACACATCGCACTCCGGATGGTTTAAAAGACACTTTGAAAGTTTCTGCCCCGCCCCTTCGCAAATTGGTAGAACAATTTTATCCCCGTGAATATATAATCGGAAGGCAAATAGGATCTAACTACACTTCGACAAGTAAGTTACGATTCAGTAGGGGAGAGTGACAAATAAAATAGAATAAATTTTCTTCTTTTAGTTTAATTGCATTGTATTTAATATAAATTTCTTTTTCAAATAAATAATATAATATTTAAATAACATAATATTTAAATATTAATATATAAATTATATATATATAAATATTTAAATAACAATATTCAATAATATTATTATTTAATATTTAATAATAATATTTGAAACAAAAGTGACTTACTAGCGGGATAGTTGTGTCGATATAATTCTAGCGGCTCATTTCTATAGAGTCTCGGTTTTTTCTCTATTGAAGACGAGGGGATTTAACCTTTTATCCAACGAATTACACGTGTAAACTCATTCGACGGCTTATTCTCCCGCGGCTTTTTGCGTTCCATTTTTTCTAAACAAAAATAAATTCAAGAGACTAGAATCGTTCTCGACAATGATTACCTACGAGTTTTTGATCTCAATTCGCTTCAAGGTGCTCGGTTTTGACAGAAGCAAATTGTTGAACCGACATTTTTTGTTTTGCCTAATTGTTTTTTTTTTTATTTACTCGGCTTTACTCGGCATTCTCGACTCCGGCCTGTATTTTCCGGCGAAACGAACGTCACACGAAGAATTATCCTTCCCTTTTACGTCGACCGTGATTATAACGAAGAAGCATATCTCGTTGATATTACGACGCGTTGAAACGCGTTCTTCGTGCGTATACCTCGTATACCACTTAATAATACATAGTTGATTATATATCGCTGTACCGCGATTATTAAGCGTGCTTTACCTCGCTTCATCTTAGGTAATTATCGCCATTGTCGTCGTAAACGATAGATACGTTTTCGTGCCGTAAATCCGGAGTCTCACGTGGAGAGGTTCGTCATTGAGTCTGTACCGACGCGATTCGATCGACAGACTGTTTCCGGAATCGAGATGTCATGATGTGATCGGGATGATTCTCGCAATAGATAAGAGAAGAGCGATCTTCGAGGACGAGTTTTCCAATGAGAAAGGCTTATACAACGTTGTTCCGCCTCGTCGACGCTTGCGCATCGGCCTGGTTCAAAATCGTTACATGTCGTTACAATCGTTGCAATCGTCCCCCTCAAAAAAAACGATCAAAACGAAAGTCGATTCACCGGATACTCAAGCTACCGCACGTGGCTCTCGTGCTTCGCCCACGTACTTTGAAAATTCGGCTCGCGGATTGGCAAGGAACGAAATGTAACAATGAGCTGCAATAGCTTTAACGTAGCGCGCACGGCTCGTCGTAGTTCGCGGCTCCAACAGACTCGCTGCTAACATCTCTCTCCGGTGAATCGACTTCGAATTCGATCGTTCGCGGGAGCACGTGATGAATTTTTTGATTCCGCGTGATCCGCGCGTAAGTGTCGAAAAAAAATCGAGCGGCCTAATGGGCACGCGATTCGTCAGCTGCGGATTGCCAAGTCGAGATAACGTGACAAGATAAAGCTTTAATTTCTGCGCAATCTTCAGGAGAAATCCATTCGAGCATTTAACACCCCGCTTGCATGCGTCTCAATTCCTCGAGAGTTTGACGAGAGTCGATCGTTTCGACGCGCGCGTATGAGAGATCTCTCGACTACACGACGCGTCTTTATAACGAACACGCCGCGAATTACGACGAGCCTATATGTGTGTGTACGCGCCATATGTAAATCTATGTTGCGTGTGTGTGCGCTCCTTTTTTTTTTTGTGATAATATTACGTGCGGTAACATACAATGACAGATTGTGCTCGTCAATCCGCGGGCTGAAAACAAGAAAAAAAAAACTCATTAACACGACGAGCACGGACGAAGCACGGGACCCCGGCGCGAGTCACCTTTTTTACGAGAAAACTTTATTTATTAAATGATGCCGTAAAACAAAAAAAAATCGTAGCGTGTAACGTGTTTATTAATAATCGTTATTACATTGTGCGTATAAGAGAAGAAAGCATTCCTAAGTGTAAAGATGTATATAACATTTTCTATATTCAGATATTATTATATCCCGATATATAAAAAGATGTAAAACACATTACGCATTATTATTGTTATTATTATTATTATTATTTTATTATTATTACTATATTATTACTATATTAGTAGGAGAAAAAAAATAATCTAGTCGGAGGTGGCATTTTTTGCGGGCATATCCCTCAAGTTTTAACGAAAAAAAAAAAGAAATTATTACGAAAATATAAAAAAGAGCAAACAGTCTCTACTACGCTACTTTCTAAATCACTTGTTATATTATATATCAGATTGATCGGTCGATTAAACGCGTAGTATATACCTCCAATTACAGGAGGGGAGTACCAGTTTCGCAAACACTCCAAAAGTAGTTAGACAAAGATTATAAAAAAAAAAAAAAATAGAATAGAACATATTATGTATCAAATACGAACAATACACACACACACACACACGACACACATACACACACAAATACGTCTAAGCATCGACACTTTAACACCAATTAGGTTTGTTCTACGATAAGTCGGATGTCGCTACTTTTGTCGCTTGTTGGTCATTCAATTCGACCAATAGGCCGGCGTAAGATCACAGACAGACCTATTTCATAAAAGTACGAGTCCCGTAATATTAGCCACTGTCTAGTATGTGAATACATGTTACGGATTCTACGTGAAATCAATAAGATGTTTTCTCTAGACAGTTGCTATTATTACAAGACTTGTAGTTTTATAAAATGGAAATTCTATATATAACGACATACGACGACTTGTACTATAGAACAGGCCTTGTATACGAGCATACATTGCGCAGACTTCGTCATAAAGATCTACGTACGTTTACTTAACGTCTTCGTAATAATAAAATTGCAATAAAGTGTTCTAACGTTAAAATAATCATACACGGCGAATTAAATAATTCATATACGGCGAAGAGCACGGTAAAGTTCAATCCACCATCTTCTCCCGCTGCCGCGCAAGAAATAAATCAGAAACGTCAAAAGTCTCACACGTGTTTGGCTGTCAGATGTAGATCTTTGCGACTAAGTAGGTAGATTGTGTATATATGTACAAGGTGTTTTCTCTCGATTCCCGGATCCTCGACTAACGTGGGGGAGTCGATTGCTCTTCAACGAGAACGCCGAGATCGCCAAACGTAGATTTTAGAGGATTTTAACAAAAGTTAAAGAAGAAAGTCTCTCTCTCGGGTCATTCGTGCTTTGTTAAAAAATAAATGAAACAAAGAAAAACAAATTTCAAAAAAAGGCAAAGACAAGTATAAAAAAAAAAAAAAAAAAAAAAAAAGCTATACCGATTGAGAACTTCCTTTAAAGACAAATCGACCGACAAACTCTCGCCGAAGCATCCGCAATTCAGCGGAAATCGCCCGGGACATTCTGTATATAGATATAATAGATTCAAATCCAATAGAGAGAATCTCTTGTCGAGGGCGAGAACAGAAGTGCTGTAAAATCGAGCTTCGAAAAAAAATGACGAAATTAAATGAGATTATATAAATCGAAACGAAAAAGCGAAACTAAAAGAGCAATTTACTAAAAGGAGCGAAGTGAAGATATATATACGTAAAGCGTAAAACACGGTATCCTCTTAGTTTTTTGGGGCCAATTGGGGTGTGACGAGAGAAGAGGACGTACACGAGCACGTATCACGGTGCAATTTTTTTTTCTGTCGGAGTATTTCGGAACAACTTCTTGCCGAGATTGTTGCGTTTATTTATTATTTCCGTCATTGTGCAAAAAAAAAAAAAAAGAACAACGAGCAAAAAAACCCAACAATTTCGAAAACAAAAATTAATTCATGTATGTCGATTTTTTCTCTCGAGTAATTTTTACTCGACATCTTGGAAGGAAAGAAACTTCAAGCTGAAATTCAAGTTTCTTTTCTCGAGACGCACCGTGTCAATAAAATATATATGTATATCGAGATTAAGAATTTTCTCTCTTATTGCGCGAGGTTGATAAAGGAGGGCGATCGAGAGCAGATGCACACACCATATATAGACGTACGTACACATGTATCGCACGCATATCTGAGAACAAAATAAATGAAAAAAAAAAAAAAACACATCACAATAATACGACGCATCATTGCGATCGCAACAGTATAACCGAAGTACAAGAGAATACATGGACCTCGAGTGATATTATCGCTTCGTTGACGTGACGCAATACGATCTCAACGATTATATCGAATCCGATGCCGCTCTATCGGAGAGTTTTGCGCTACTTGCGGATATATACATACGGTAAACGCCGAGAGAACAGCGAACTATCGCGGCGACGCACTCTTTTTATCGTCGCGTTACAATGATTACATTATCCTAATTATCGCGTTATATACAGAAGAAAAGCAAGAAAAATATATTTATCGTTGTAAATAAGAATAAATTCTTGATAATTGTATTGTAATTAATTAGAAATCTTGCGTTATCATTCGCATTGGGTCGTATCGGCAGAAAAAAAAAACAAATATTTCGCTTTTAGCGGAAAATATAGAAGCGACTATATATATATACGTGTACTTCACTTTTCAATTAAACGAGTAATAAATTAAAGGAAGTCGACTTTGTAATTAACTGAAACCTTCATTTTATTTGTACGACCCATTGTGATTTAACGCGACGCTAGCGTTTAGCGTATTCCAAAAAAAAAAGAACAAACACGTTATTGCAAAAGGTCTTAATTATCAGCGTGTGATATAATTTAAAAAAATTTTCCAATGATATCCAGCCCGAAGCGTCGTTCAATAAAAGCGCATTGCGCCGCTGTGTAAAACAAAAAAAAATAACGCGCGGATTCCTAAATTCTCTTCGCACAAATAAACAAAGTTAATGACGACAAAGTAGAGTAACTTATGACGGACCACATATCAATGAATCATATCAGCAACTTAAAAAAAAAAAAAGAAAAGAGAAAAACGGAAATATCTTTGATTGTGAGCCCGAAGCGAGAGAGAATGAAAGAGAGAAAGAGAGAGAGAGAGAGAGCGAGAGAGAGAGAAAGAGTGTGAGTGAACGAAAGAAAGAGTGAGAGTGAGAGAGAGAGAGAGAGAGAAAGAGAGAGCAAGAGATGACTAGTTTTTGACATTGTGCTTTTAAATGCAACGAGTTCTCTTGTACAAATACATCGCCGACTGTGAGCGGTCGTTCTTGCTGCGCTGATTTCACTTTTTGTGTTTGTCGCGAGGAAAATTCGTACTTTATTATCAATTACGCCCTTTCGTGTAGATGTACAAACAGTTTTCGAGAGAATAAAACGTAGATCTGTAAGAAAGATACCGTAGATACTTCTTTATACGAAATTTATTTTTTTAAAATACGGAGTTGTGTGTTTTAACAATGTGAAAACAATTTTTTAAACTAGAATTCGTCGCTTTTTGACTGTTGAGACTCTTTATCGTCCACATATCACGAGATATCGATTCACTTGTAAGGTACAAATCAAGTTGCAGCAACTTAGAGATAATTCCGAAAGTACGAATTCACCTGCGACGCACGTTACGTTTTAGGCTTAAGCTTGTTGTGTAAGCGATCATTTGTTGACGCCACTTGTGTTTTAATCTCCGTTTAAATTGCGCGACGAAACGCATATGATAACATACAACAACAATTTATCGCAAACTTCTGCTTCCCACGATGCAAAAAAAGAAAAAAAACAAAAAAAAAACAAAATAAAAAAACAAATGCTGAGATATGTACGAAGTATAATAAAACAGAAATATATTAACGATATAGGTAAATGTGTGAGATGTAAACGCGAGCAGAGAGGAAAGTGACAAATGTGAAATAAATCTCGAATGCACTTTAAACGAGCGATTATTCGACAAAACCTTTTGCGACTGGAAGTGCTGAGCTGAATGACAGCCGCGATTGATGTATATTTTAAATGACACCTACGTATGTACACACAACCTATTAGTCCTGTAATTTTGTAGAATCCAATTTCTTTCAAAATTTAAAAAATGACGAGAGAGCGAGATTACAATATTTTCAAATTATCGACCAAAACTTTTGCTTGAAAATAACTTTTTGAGATTGTATTATTTTATTTCGACGTTGTCTCCACGGCGGTTCTAAATTTCCTCTCTGCGTCGTATATCGTATGTGCTGCGTCGTCATTGAGATCAGAATCTCGAAGTTCGAAAGGTTTTTTTACAACCGCGAAAAGCTGATGACACACAGACAGGCTTGAAGAAGAAAAAGAATAAGAGTTCGGGTTGGAAAAGTTCTTTCACGCGATTTAAAAAAAAAAAAAAAAAAAAAAAAAAAAAATTTTCACTCTCTATACACGCTAAATACACACACGTTCCCACACACAATATTATTGCGAGAGTGCACGTAGAGAATGGCGCAAAAGAGTGTCTAATTATCTATTTAAATAAGCGACCAATACACGCTGGTATAAATAGGCTTGTTATTGTGACGAATTTGCTCATCCATTATCAACCGAAGAATCGTTAATCAGCTACAAATCTGTACTCGTGAGAATTAAACGATCTTGATTCAGGGCAATGCAATTGGTTTTTATTTTTATTGGATCATCCTTGCAAATTTATAATTGCCTTTGTCCTTTTTCCACTCTCGTCCCGCAGAAAATATTACCGCAAAAACTTCTCATGTGTGTACATGTTAAAAACGACAAATAACATAAATATTATAACGTTCTTATTTTACAACATTAACATTTTTATTTTTAGTCTGAGAGATATTTTAATATAAATTATAAAAATAAATTTTTATATATATATATAAATAATAAATTATAAATTTATATACACGTGTGTATATATTGAAAAGAAAGGACTTTTAAAGAAACTTGTAGTTTCTTGTAGTTTCTTTTGTGATAACAATAGATACTATCAACAACTATAGATATTATCTCAAAGAACGTAATAAAAAGAACGAGACTCTTTTTTAGGATAAAAATATCTCTCCTTGAAAAATATCTCTCTCTTTTTTATTATTATTATAATAAATATATATTATTGTATAAAGCAAACTTACTTACCTTTGTTTTTTAGAGAAAATGAAACAAGTCGTATGTAGAAAACAAAAATGCAACTATTCTATTCTCATCACCCATTAAATTCTTTTTTTCTTTTAATTTGCGGTATCCAGTGTTTTCTGTATCTCCAGCGGGATGTAACATGGAAAATAAGATAAAAATCGTATATTCCGGTGAGTATATCCGTGACACTTGACTACGATACCCTACGACGAGAGGATATCTCGTTTCGCGGTAGGAGTGGCGACAAGAGCAAACACGACGGAACCAATCGCCGAGGAAGGGTGGTCCAGCCGATGTTTGTCTTCTTGACCCTCCTTCACCCCCGCTTCACGGGGATGCTGAGGAATCGCGCGGAAGAGCCTAAACGTCGCGTACATCCGCGGCCAATCGAACCGAACCAAGCCGGAAGAAACAAAGTACCCGGCACCGACGAGCGATTAGATCGCTCCGGTCTCTTTTCGCGCAGTTTCGAATTAACAATCGTCAAGAACTCGCGCGCGCGAAAGCGCCCACGTGCCGCGTATACAGCTTATCTTGATCCATATAGTTTTCTCTTGAGACCTGACCAAGTCCGGGGTTCAATCCAGTAATAATCAAAATTTTATATCGCATGCATACATATGAAATTCGATAAATAATTCGGCAAATAATGGACAATATAAAAATATAATTTTTATAAATAATATATTTTTTTAACAATCGATAACGTTCCTATTGCTTTTATGTACATAATCTACCTGTCAATTTTCAACATCAATTTCAGAAACTGACATTTTAGCAATCTCGAGAAAAATTGCAAATCGTGACGCGACTATTCGCGTGACTTCGAAATAGTCTTCGAAACGTTAATAAAAAATAAACAGTGTACGAGCAAAATAATATAAAACACAAGAAAGTGCTTTTCTCTCTTAAAAAAAAGATATGTACGTGAGATATACACAAATGTGGACGGCGGAATAAAAAAAAAGACAGAGAGATCGATTAGAATTCGCTTTGCACGCGACGCTATGCTCCGCGGCAAGAGCAAGAACAGATCGGAGAACAGCGAGAGCAACGAGGGAACAGACGGCAAACAACGTAGACCAAAATGCGCCCGTTGTAGGAATCACGGCCTGATCTCCTGGCTGCGCGGCCACAAACGAGAGTGTCATTATCGGGAATGTCTGTGCCCGAAGTGTTCGCTAATTGCCGAACGGCAGCGAGTGATGGCCGCACAGGTGAGCCGCAAATCTTCTATTCAAAACCTGCGATGGTCTTAACTGTTTACTTTTTCTTTCTTTTTCTCTCTCTATCTTGTGTAAATCCCCGTATTTTACAAACGCAATAATTTTACAGTAGCGCGAGTCGCGTGTGATTTTACGTGACAGATAATCGAGTTATCATTCACACGCTGATTCGAAATACCCTAATAAAAAATGCAATATTTGCAGACATGGGGTAAATGTCACGCGCGAAACTCGCACATCTTTCTTTCACATCAACATTAATTTAGTATGCGCGAGTTTATCTTTGCTCTTTGACCGTTACGCGGAGAAAATGTGAAAGAAAAATGTCAATTGGCCACACGCGTAGTTAAGCATGATTAATGCGCTTGCGATATTTTTTTTTATTTCGCACTTTTATTCACCCTCGGTATTTAAAGGAACGCTCGATTGGACGCTTGTTGTCGCCGCGTATTCTCTGACGAAGGGAACGGCGCGTACAAAGTTTTTCTTTTTTTTTTTGTATAAAAATAAGGATAAAAAACGACGCTGCAATTAAATCACTCATTTATCGAAGACACCGCACGTCGCAAAACAACGCAAAGAAAACAGAAAAGAGGTGTACAAACACACCTGAAAGTTTGTTTTGATATTCCTATAAATCACACGAAGTTTCCCTGGCAATGCGATCTGGCAAGTTTTTTTATATTACACATTTTTATATTTCTTCCGACGGTCATCAAATGACGCGCGTCGTTTCTCGCGCACAATATTGCGCAATACTTTAATTGGGTAAAAAAAAAAGAACGCGATGCCGTTTCGGGACTGGGCGCTTTCTTGTGGTCGCAATAAATTGCAAAATGAATAACGATCGGAACGAGAGACATCAGTCACTCGACTGCGGGCAATGTGGTCATCATCAGCCCCGCGTTACGCATAATGCATTCAGTGCGCGATAGAATATAGCGCCCCCGTTCTCTCGGAGAGGAAGACGGTAACACAACAGGGGTGAGATAAATTAAATCCATTAACGCTCGGTGTAGCGTTTCATTTCTGTTTGCATAGGCATTATGACACTCGATACTTTGTTTGCGGCGACTTTCGATGCGGCGATGAGCGCGCGCGCGCGGAGGCGATGTTAACGCTCGCACGTTTATCCCGGACGTATCCTCGAACAAAAATAGTCGAAACAGAAACTCCCGCGCGATCGCGATCAAATAAAAAGCTACACGCTCGAGTTCATCCGGCAATGTAATCGTCGGGCGCATCGTCGCGGGCGCGCATTCTCCGGCTTCGTCGCGGAAACTTCTGCGCGGTCGAGCGAAAATTCGCGTAATATCCGCGGTGATTAACAAAGAGCCCGTATGGGCAGTATCACTCGGAAGTATTGCCGGAATTACCGGCACGCGGCTTGCGAACGACCACGCTTTTAGGGTAATTATTAGATACCTCCGATAAAATTTCTGATGAGAAAAAAAAGAGAACAAATTCTCTTTGTTCTCTTCAAAGAATTTGTTCTCTCTCCGAATCTTTTTGTTTTGATAAGAAAAATTCGTGGGAATGTTATGTATACAAACAAATTCTTTGTTTTTTTTTTTCAAAAAAAACATACCAAAAATCCTAATAAATCTATATTTGTATTAAATTATATAAAATAAACTTGTCGCTTTATTTTTATTCCTAGTATTTTTTTAAGTTGTGTTGCACCTATTGTTTTAAAAATAACTATTGAAATCCGTACTATTGGAAAAAAAAAATTAAATTTGTATGCGATACATCGGGAAGCATTTCTGCGAGCAAAGACTTTGTAACGAATGCTATTGTAGCAAAAGTCAGAAAGGGAACACGTGGGGCGATATATTGACCCGTGTCGAGTGAAATCGGATAGTTATCGCTTTCGGGTGATCGAACGAGATTGAAGAGAAAATGGGATGAGGAAATGGTCGGCCGGATAGATTCTGTCTCAGCATCAGCAATGTAAAAGATTGTTGCGGGTGGTCCGGCTTGGAATAACAGTCGCGGCAAATGTATGCGCCCATACATATAAGCGACAGGTCCATTTATAAGTCGAGCGCAGTCATGATCCATCACGATTCGATTGCCGCGCGCTACTATGTACGAAGCTGTTTTATATGCGACATATGTGTATGTTTCGCCATATTAATTATAGCAATAGAACCGCAAATCGATAATCGAAGGACCGTATTTTTGTCACTCGCACGTGATTTCGTTTTGCTTATATTCGACTTCATTACCAGAAGAAGAGAAAAAACTTCTTGGCGAAACAACAATTTTTATTACGCATCTTTTATTTAAAATTCAAGTCTTTTGCTGTGCAACTGTATCTTCAAGAGAAATAATTTTGATTCTAAAAAATTACGGCGGAAAGATTAAACAATTTTCTTATTTTTTTATAAGGAGATTAAAATTTTGTTTTGTTTCAATAAAAAAAAAAAAAGGTTGCTCTGAAAAGACAACAGGCGGCTGAAGACGCCATTGCTCTTAAAATGGCGAAGGTAGCGACCGGACAGAAGCTCGACCGACTTCCTCCCGGAAAGATTTTCGGGATGTCCGTGACGGAACCGAAATCGACGGTGGAGCAGACTGAGGATGCAAAAAAGATTGACGGAATCTCGGAGGACCCGAAAGATCTTCCGCACTTGACGACTGTCAACAGCATTTTGCCTGCTCGTCTTCAAAACTGTTCTGTATGAGATTCAAAACGGTTCTGTTATGTATGAAATAAGATAAAAAAAAGAGAAATTAAAAATACAATATTACATAATATTCTAATATATATATTATATATTTTTAATATGAAAAAGTACATTTATCTCATGCGCACTGACAAAAATATCTTCATATTCCTTATTCCACTCTCAGGACAGTTCCGACAGCTGTTCAAGATCCAGAAGTTTCCTGTTCGACGCGAATAAGACGGACGCTTCCAAGGAACTCGCTCCTTCCGTCTCGCAAACTTCCGTGGAAACCCTAGCTTGTCTCTTTCCGAACACGAAGCTATCGGTTCTGCAACTGGTGTTACAACGTTGCGGTCAGGATCTGCTGAAGGCGATCGAGTACTTCGCGAGCGACAGTCTGGGTATCGTCGAACCGACGCTGGCGACCAGCATCGGTCACACATCGGCCTCGGCCTTTCGACCGCCGCAAACGATCGCCGACAACGCCGTCGGAGAGCAACAGCCGCAACAGCAGCAATCGGTTTCCGGCCCGATGTTGGCGCCGATCTACACCAGCTTGTCCAGGAACGTCTACGGGGACGCGGGCTACTATCTGCTGAACATCGTGCCGACCGAGCAATTCGCCAAGGGTGCCGATCTGTCACTAGCGAAAACCGCGACCGATCAGGATCCCATCGCTCTAAATTTCCGTTACAACAATTATTTCAATCCCGGTGTGCAGCAGCAACTGAGGGATGCGCACGTGTGCGCTCAGGTAGCGGCAGATCGGCTGTCGGCCGCCAGATCGGCGGGCATCCTTCATCATCTGCCGCCCGCGGTGTTACCGAGCATACCCTGCGTGCAGCCGAATTGCGCGCAATGTAACTACAAGTTTGCGTGAACAGCTTCTTCGAGATGTACAGCGCAGGTCTACTTGTCTCCGGAAGATATAAATTGAAAATAATATAAAAAGGTACCTAGTCTCTTAAATTATATTAATCATAATATTAAGTTACAAATATGGAAACAAATAATGACTTGAGATGTATATCCAATTATTATTACAATTAAAATACAATCGGAATACGTTTTATCGCGTTAGATCATCGCTGGAGATAGAAAAAATGAAAAGAGAATCTTTCTCTCTCTCTCTCACACACACTCACTGCACTAAAATATAAAAAATTTATCTTCTTTCCATATTGTGTAGTTACATTGTTACGATTTTATGTTTATGTATATTAATATATATGTATATATCATATATAAACGTTTTAACCTGAGCTTCAATGTTGAAAACAGAAGAGACGTAGTTTGTTCAGATATAAGAAAAACACACGCGATAATTGAAAAGAAACGCACACACCGTCGATTGTCCGACCGCCTCTCTCTTTCTCTTCCTTTTGCGAACGCTATACAGTTACATATACGTGTACTCGGAATCGCGGCTGAGATACGATCGAGAGAGGTAAATCCGTCGTATTTGTCGAAGTAATAGGGCGGCGGTAATCTAGTTAGCAATATTCGATCCCCGTATGTACAAACAGCACGGGAGAGGTCAATCGTACGCGAAGGCGCGCCGCGAGCGATTTACTTTGGCTTTTAGTTTTAGGAGCAGAGAAAACACGGGTGTGGGCGCGCGAAGACGGTTCGTGCCGCATCCCTCAATCCCTCCTCCGTTTGGATCATCGCGTCTTTTCTTTTCCCGGGAGGATTCGCGACGTTCGCATCTCGAATTACAAAGCAGGCGCGAAGAAACTCAACACCGGTCTCATCGACCGTCGTCGAAATGTAATTCCTCGCCCCGAGGAATCGGAGAGGCAACTCTCTTTATCGCGGTTTACAGTTTCTTGTTTCTTTTCTTTTTTTTTTTTTAGCAGTAGCTTTTTATATTCCAGACCTTTCGTATTACAAAACGGAAATAAAACTTCCATATTTAGCGATAAATTTTTATAAAAGCGATTCCGAAAATAAAACAAATTTTAATAATAATAATCTCGAGAGCTACACCTCGTAGACTAAATTTGACTGTGCACACACATCATTAATCGATCATTCTAGAAATAACTAACATTCCTACGCACCGTCGAGCTAACTATAAAAAAAATTTCTATTTTGCAAAAATAGACTCGCGTGAAAACTTAAAGTGCACGTAAAAAATATTTATTCATGTAGCAGAGTTTATCTCTCCACTGACGTCACGTCTCTCGCTGAGTACGTACGTACTCGGAACAGATAGATCGATTACCGAATTGCCACGAGGAAATCGAAAACAACACATATTCATGCGCTGAAATAAATCTTGCGTATCTCTGTTGTGTCTCTGAATGTTTTATTAATTATTTGTTATATAATAGGCACATCAGTTCGCTTGAATTGTAATCGATATATTATGAAAGGTTTATTTGTCACAGCTGAATACGCGCTGAATCATGAATAATGAATCTCAAGATAAAGCGGCGGGCGAGTAAGCCGGCTGTAAACAATAAAAGAGAACGGAGATTCGCTACTAAAGTACAATCTAAAAAACCTATTAAGTTTGAAAAAACAAATGGTCTTTTTTTCTCGTTAAGTAATAATCGTCGTCATCATCACTGTCGTATGATGATGTAACAATTCTCTCTCTCTCTCTCTCTTTGTAATTTAAACGCGTCGATTAAAGTCAACGCGATTTTCCATTGGTATTGACAATATTCATTTTTGCAATGATATTGCAGATACATACATATACATATTATATATATATACATAGATAGTGCATAGCTATCCTTAAACCATATGTACAACGCTCTCATTCTTTCATTTTCTCTCACTCTCACACTCTCTTTCGTTCTTTCAGTTTTTTTTTGTTTTTTTGTTTTTATGAAAATATCTAGAAAATACACACTTAGAACACATACATGCCAGTTCGTGTCGTGTGAGAACTTCAGAAACGAAGATGCGGCTTGTTCTTGATCATATGTCTGCAAAGAGAATTTATTCCGACATAGAAACATCAGTGTGTAATATATAAAAATGTAATTAAGCAAAGAATATATTATATAAACAATAAGACTATTAGAGGAAATAGGATTAAACTTTAATTAGTAAGCAGAAAATTGAATATCTCAATTGAAAAGATGAAAGAAAAACCAGACATGGGAGAATTACATTATACAAAACAATGTGTATACATCTGTTTAGCAATTAAAGTGACAAGACGCTTACTTATCCAAGTGTTCCCAGAATATCATTAACGCCGCTCTGTCTAAATGCCTCTTTGTTCGGCTAAGCTCGATCACCGTGACCGCCCAACGTGCCACGTTTGCATCCAACCTCATCTCGTCGTACTTCAAGTGAAACGCACAAACTGCGAGGAAAAAAAAAGAGAACAAAGATCTTAATTTCGAAATATCAGATCGCAAAATACAAAGTTATAAGTAGATTTTTCATTGTTAAGAAAAATTGACACTGAAGTGACTGAAAAAATAAATGTACTTTTCGAAAAAATCTCCACCGGGTTGCCATCGAACGGCCAGCCTTTGAATTGCCACGCTGGTCCCATGACGAACACGGCGACGACTCTTTCCCAATCGGCGTTTGTCAGTTTCTGCGGATTATCGACCACCCGATAAGGTACAGTTAGGCCGCCTTCCTTCCGACGTTGAAGAAGCACTTCGTTCTCTCGCTTGCAGCCCTGCGCCCGTTTTTCCTCGTTGCTGATGTACTTCAAGTCCTGTAGGATATCTTTTGCATTGTACATGGTGATGAGAGATGTGTTGGCACTCGGAATAATGATGATGGGCGTTCGGCTTGGTCGCTTGTTTTGTGCCGCTTGCTGAGGCGTCAACTTAGCAGCTGAAGTCGGCAGCAGGCCGGAAGTCGGCGCGGCGGACGGATTGACGGGTGGTTTTCTCACAGCTGGATTTGTTCCCTCGGTCACGGATTTCAGCGTCATGCCGTGATACGTGCCCATGGTATCAATCTTGAAGCCTTCGGTCTCCTCCCGTTGTCGGATGAAACGTTCCTGATCGTAACGATTATAAACTGCCGGTTGCGGTAATGGACGTATGGGTGTCGATCGTGGCGTCACCATCGGAGTTGGTACAGCAGGACCTTTCTGCCGACCCTCTTCGCGCGCTTTGATACTCTGCAAGATCGCGAAGATGTTCTTGGCGAAGATCTTGCCGCTACTTTGCAAGATAGTGGCGCGCGTTCGCCACTGACGCTCACGTGACACGATGTCCTTCGTGTCGTCCACGTCCATGTCGAGAATCACGCGCAGATCAGAGCCCATCCCGATGTCGTCGTTCTCCTTGATAGTCGTGCGTTTTTTCGCCAGACGTTTTGCTTTGATGGCGGCGATTTTTTCCACCGACATCGCTTCCGAGAGCGACTTGATGTTGTCAACGGTAACAGAAGCCTCTTTGGGAGCATCCAGACGTGCTGCTAGTTGCTCTTTCACCTTCTGCACGTGGGTCTCTTCAAAGCGAGGTTTTTTCGACGAACCGCTATCCAGGCCATCCTCAGCCGCGCGTTTTACCTGCGTCGGGATTTCCAATGGTGCGGACTTGTCTATGGCGGCTGACGTGGCAGTTTCGCCATTGAGATAAGCCAGCAAGTCTTTTCTGTCGGGCCGGCGTACCACGGGAATGTTCTCCGCTGCCGCTTGTCGTACATATACCGGATGTGTGAGCTGAACATGTTTGAGCAAGAAGAGGAGGCACTCGAGTGTGTAGTATTCCTTAGGTGTACCTTCCTTTCCCGATCTAAAATAGAAACAGACATGTTTTTGACTTTCAGAGAGGAAACAAAAAAATTCTGTTATTGTCAAACTTTCATATCCCTTTCTGCACAAAATATGCAATCTTAAATTTTCATATAGACATACATACATACACATTAATTTAACCTCTTAAGAAAATATTAAAAGACCATTCGAGTACGATACAAGATTGGTTCTAATTTTTAATAAATGAGAAGACGGAGACACACACAAAGAAACACTATTCTTATAATTTAGCTTTAGAACACACCTTGAATTAGTTTGCAAACATTCAAATAAAAGAAAGATGACTTGGAAGACTATCTTGAATGAGAGACAATGTTCTCAGAAAATAATTTAAGAAACCAGTTCAAACACATTACAAGAAATTAAGAAGAATCACACACATTCTGTGAAAGTTCAGATTCATTCTTTCATACATTTTAATAACTTGAGGAGACACTTTGCCACTTGCAAACAACACATTTGAAAAAACGCATAAATCTTAATGAAACACATTTCTAAGAGAATTTGTTCCTAGCACTCTGTCTTCTCATTTGTCTCATCATTGCCTCGACACCAATTACCGCAATCAACATTTATTATTTCACCCAATTTTGTATAATTGTTTATCTCCGTCTCTCCTCTTTCTCTATCTCGCACACTTCCATTGCTTTTTCTCTTTAAAGATGCAGAATTGATTGGAAGCAGATTGTCGTTGCGCGAAAACACATTTTTCAGCAAGTCGGACGAGCACTCACCCGTAGGTTAGATAATTGGTTTTCACATTCTTTGGCCAGGAAAACTCGCCGAATATAATCTGATTCTCGCGTTCGATTATCTCTTTTTTATTGACGTTGTACTGCCGCAGCAGACTCAACGGATCCGCCATGATTGCGAACTGATGTATTCCAACTTGCGGCAAGTACGTAAAACTTCAGAGCTTTCGTGAGATCATAAAACGAGACGTGTTCTTTCTGTTGTCAGTACTGGAATGACCACGTGATCGTTTGCGACAAAGCGCGAACTGCAGCAATTTTCGTAAACCACATTGTCATCATTTCTCGACGCTGTCGATAAAATTGACAGTTTACATTAATTAATTTAATCGATCGTTTCGAACGCGCGAACAACTGGCAACTCATTCATTCTGCGTCCTGATAAAAAATGAAATACAAGAACGGAATGATCGCGAAGCTTGTAGCGAACTGTCAAATCAAAATCGAAAGAATTTGAGGTTTACCGACATCTGGTTAAGCTAATTGGCCGGTTAAGTGTCGATCATAATTGGTCAATTCTGCCAAACGAGTAATGCGATTGGTCAACTCCAATAAAATAATCAGCTTGTTCAAATAACCGGAGGTGAATTGATTTTGATTCGTGACGTTATCATGCACGTGAAACTACCTTCTACACACTTATATAATAATAAAATATGGTCAGAAATATTTATTATACTTATTTTACCTGTATATACACTATACAATTATTATGTATAAGTTATGTTGTTCAAATTGTGCGCCCAATGTCCGTGTAGAAACATCGCGTTCTCGAATCGAACGATATCGCTGTTACGTTGACAGTCGCTGATGAGTTTCGGAACGGTGGTCACATTGCGGGTCATATGACCGACGTTACGCGAGAATTGATGTTCTGTAGGCGTTGACTTGAGTTCTCGTCGGCGCACCTCGTGATCTCGAGTTCCTGACAGCTCCTCGGAGACCTTTTGACGAATTTTTCGCACATTTCATCGAGGAAAAACACAGGGGACACCATGGCACTCAGCGACGCCGACGTTCAGAAGCAGGTTGATAAAGAAACTCCACTGTATTCTTCTAAAATTTTCCAACGCCACTTGTAACAAGTGTTCGCACATATTCTTGCACTATTAATAACTTTACGATCATTTATTGTTATGTTCCGTTGTTGTCATTTCGTCAAATAATGAATTTCACATTTGTTCTAGCATCAAATATTACATCCATTTAAGTTTTATTTTTATAACTTGGATATTTTAAGTTTACTAAAGTGAGCAGAGTAAAAGAGTTTGCCTGCAATGAGTTGAATATATTTATGTCAAGAAGTTCTTTATTTTTATACATATGTGTATATTTTGACTCCAAAATGTTTAGATGTTTATGTAGAAAAATTATTTCTGAGTGAAGACAAACATGGGCAGAATTTGTATGCAATTATACGCTATGTATATTATTGGCACAGAAAATAAGACATTTAAAAGTATTGGAACTCAGGAAACAATTAAAGAATTTTTCAAATTATAACAAATCTCTATAGAAAGAATGTATATTGCAGATCAAGCATATGATGGCTTTTATAGAGCAAGAGGCTAATGAAAAAGCGGAGGAAATAGATGCAAAAGCTGAAGAGGAATTTAATATTGAAAAGGGACGTCTGGTACAACAGCAGCGTCTAAAGATTATGGAATATTATGAGAAAAAAGAGAAGCAGGTTGAACTGCAAAAGAAGATGTATGTATTAAAAACATGTGAAACATATTTTAACGTTTATAGAACTATTAGAACTATTAGAGAATTAAATTGATTTTTATGTATATACTGTAATAATACTGTTACGTAAGACATGTATATATATTGCATGTTTTAATAATTTGTTTCTTAAAAATTATTGACTAATTTCCTAAAACAGTTGTGAGAATACATATTACATAACAAATTTATTATTTTACAGACAATCTTCCAACATGCTTAATCAGGCTCGACTAAAAGCTTTAAAAGTACGTGAGGACCATGTTCGTAACGTTCTTGACGAAGCTAGAAAAAGATTAGGTGAAGTAACTCGTGATACAGGGCGATATAAAGAAATTCTTCACTTGTTAATCATTCAAGGACTCTATCAAGTAATGTTTCTATTATTTAGAATTATATATGTATGTATTATTATGTGTGTATATTTATTACTGTTATAAATCTTTGTAATTTACCTAAAGAAAAAAATGTTGATATCTTATCTGATTTTTAATAATATATGTATATATATAATTTTTTTTACAGTTAACAGAAAGCACCGTTACACTTCGTGTTCGTCAAGTGGACTTACCTATTGTAGAATCTATTTTGAGTGGTGTCCAACAACAATACAAGCAGAATACTAAGAAAGATGTTACTCTGAAAATCGACTCTGATAATTTCTTGCCTGGCGAAAGTTGCGGAGGTGTGGAGTTATTAGCAGCTAGAGGTAACTATCGTCGAAAAATATCGCTAATAATAGTGAAATTTTATTGATTTTATAAATATTATATA
>QVOA01000369.1:0-10061 GCA_014825685.1 Pseudomyrmex cubaensis
CAGCGATCCGTGCGGACGCTGAAGAGTCGTGTCGTGTCGAGCCGTGCCGATTAAGCCGAGTATTTTGTCGTCGTGTCGGTCCGGTGGTATAAGCCGGTCAAAGCGCAGCACTCTGCGTGTCTTGAGTAAAGCGAAGCTAGTGAGAAGTGTTTAATAAAAATTGTTAATTTGTTAATCACAGAAAGCGTTGTTATTGGACTGTCTCACGGTGTGATCGTCGTTCGTGTAGAGTCGAACAAAACCGAAGTCGAGTCGAAGGTCGTGGTTGTCGTCGTATTCAACCGAGAGGTGAAAGTCGTAACATAAACATTTTTAAATATAACGTTTATTGTCGAGTCGAAAATTTCTTACAGTACTATCGATCGAATCGAAAAACATTTAAGGATTAACCGTGTATAAACAAACAGTTGTGACCGATAGATAAGAATTGGTTAGAAGAAAACGAGACTCTCTCACAAATCTTATTTGAGAGAGTCGTAAATTTGATTTTTAAAATTAATTTCTAAATTAATTTCTACATATATAAATGTTGCACTTACTACAATCGAGACCTATACTCTTATGGTAACGTATATCGAACTGGTAAATTAAGACCATCGAGCACACAAGCACTTTCCATAGAATAGTTCACCGCGTGATACCCAAAGCTAATGCATTTCTCATACTTCCCGCGAGCGCGAACAGGCGATATATCTCTCGCGGAATGAGTCACGCCTAACTGATCGACGTCGATCTGTATAAGATAAGGCCGCGCTCGTGTGAAACTTTTGAACGCGCGTTATAGTTCTTCTTTCCACACAAATACCAATCGCGAATCGCTTACAACAAGCCTAAGAACCGAATGCAAATTCCCGTGTTGCGGATCGGTCGTTATACGCCCAAAACCTGCTCCCGTTGAGCCACCAGTTGAATTGTGTTCTAACGTCATAAATTTTGGAAACGCGACGAAAGTGCTATAAAGCGAAAGAACCACAGACGAGAGGAGGCGACGTGAGAGGCGCTAAATCCCGGGCCCTCGTTGAAAACTAACGAAATCGGCAAGTTCGACGAGCTAATCGTCGCCCCGTAAATTAATGCGGCCGCTTAACTGAAATTTCGAACGATATTTATCCCTCTGGTTTGCTCGCTCGTTCTCCGACCGGCGATAAATTATAAGAAGCGCTGGATTACGTCATAATGGACGCCGAGCACGCGCATCTGTTTTACGAGCACGGCGTTACGGTAATCGTCGAGAGAAACCGCCATCGCCGCCCGCGTTTTCGCCGCTCACAAATCGACCAAAGCTCTCTCTCAATGAAAGCCTCTATCACCTCCACGAGAGAGTATATACATACGTATAGGGAAAGAGGGAGAGTCGTGAGACGAACGAGAGGGTGCAACGCGGCGTTCTCTCCCGAGGGGCAGAACCACATCCGCGGCGCGTGTAATCACTGTAATTTCGGCCGAGGCGCAATTTTTGGCCGGGTAATCGCGACGTCTCGTCCGATTTCATTAACCCTTCATTCCGACCCGGCAATTTCAATTGAAGTCTCGTACAATGTCTCGCGGAAGCAAAAAATCGTGGGAAATACAAAAGCTGCTATGTAAAATATCAGATTTGATTTTTCCCCATCACTGACGGATGAATGTAATAACTGCGAAAAAGCATCACGCGTCGAGACGGATTTTCTTTGTTTGTTCTCGAACTAAATAACGCGTGATCTCTTTATTTGTTTCACACACATATCGAAACGTATACGAAAAAAACATGTCTATATGTTCGATCTATATGCAAATAGAATATGATGTAACGCGGCAAAGTGGCTGTCATAGGGTTGAGAAGGGTTAATGCCGGCGCACACCCCCACAGTGCTCTTTGCAAACGATAACACGGCGTGACGAGCTAATTGTGTCAGATCCTTAACGTTACATAGCACTTTCTTATTATACCTTCGACGCGCGCTTTTTCTGCTCTCGTGTGAACGCGTCATTTTTCCGCCCCTCCAATCCCGGCGATTCAATATTTGCTCAAAGCACAACGGAAACAACGTGGCAATTATACATCTCTGTACACACTTTACATGTAACTACTGTTTATTTTTGATGAATATTTTATTTCGGAGTGATCACAACAATCGGGCACGTAGAGGATTTGAAAATTGTGAGAAATTTTACGATATAAGACACATTATAACGCGGAAATTTTATTTTACTTGTTCCTTTTGGCGATGATTCGCATACGCCAGAGGGACAAAAAAAAAAGCGAAATTTCTACCGCCGCCTACGTCGTCGTTGTCGAGATCACCGATGCTATCTCCGTTCTCCGATTACCGATCTTATCCGAGTTCTCAATAAGATCACGGCGCGATCACGGCGAACGCGATAGTCTCGCTTTCGTCACAGAGGCATTGTTCCCTCAAAGTGCCACACCGTTCTGAATAACCGCGTAATTCAATGCAAAATATAATAACTAACGCATCAATTAAAGTAAGGTTTTTTTTCAAAGAAATGTACATACAGTGATGATGTCAACGAACATTATGCAGAATTATCTTGAAAGTTTGCGTTTTGAAAACAGCTGTTTTTCTATTAAAAAAATACTGATTGCCAAACAACAAAACAAAAACAATATTGCAAAGCAAGTTCAAAGGTTTGTTAAAACAACGAAAACAATTATTGAAAGATAAGAGAAAATCGTAACGCCGCTTAATAAGAAAATAACAAAGGAAACAAACTTACAGGCATCGGTGGATGCAGTCCGCGGAACGCAGCGTTGCTCCACTTGCGCTGTCTGGCCGGATGATAGTGGCTACTCCTGTTGTAGACGCTGTTGTTCTGGTGATTGCTGTAAGGTGAGCGCACGGAGGAACGGAAGTTTGGATACGGCACGTTGGCGTGCTGAAAGTCGCTGGCGTCGAAGCGATGGTGATGCTCGTGCAGGAAACCGGCGTCGTTGGGAATCGGCGGCATCCTGCCGTAGATGGCCGCGTGTCTGTCGACGTGCGACGTCGTCTGTTCGTGATTGTCGCCGATCTTGTTGATCGGTCCGTCCGGCGACGGACGCCCGGCCGGAAAAGACGTCGGCATCATGGCCGGATGATGATGATGCCCGTAAAAGGGAGAAAAACCGAAGGAATTGGGCAATCCCATGGGACGATATCCCTGATGCGGCGGCGGCGGCGGTGGCGGCGGCGGTGGCTGTTGACACTGTTGCCCGGGAGTGTCAGGAACATATCCCGGTTTTTTGTCGCTGTAGTGATAACTGTCGCTGTTGCTGAGCTGCCGTTGGTAGTCCTCCCGCGGTTCGCCTTTGACCTCGACGCCGGCCTCCGTGGGCTCGGGCATCTCGACCTTAACTCTCACCCCGTCGTTCCTGTCCGCGACGACGGGCTCACTCTTAATCGCGAAACTGGCCGGCGATCTCGCCGGAGGACTCGTCGCACCGAAGTCCTCGTCGCAGCCGCCCACGCTCGCCTGCTGCATTCTCGGGTCGATTCACGCGTCGACGCCGCGACGGCGTTCCTCGGACAACCACGACGGCGTCATCGTCTTGCGAGTTGGAACGAGCGCCGAGTTGTTGCAGTGCGGTGAGATGTTGATCGATTGCGGCAAACCGATCGTTGTCGTCGATGGTCGATTAGATGTGAAATTGCGTGAGAGAGGTGCGGTAACGAACACTAGGGCGCACGATGGATCACGGTGAAATCTGATGCGCATTATTTAAATGCAGAAGTTATTATTTACATCTCTCAAAAATAATTCAACCTGTGAATTTGATCCTGGTGAATTAGAAGAGGATGAAAGGGAATTGGAGCACTGCGATCCTAGATCGCATCGCATAGTTTGCGGGTGTCAGAATTCTGTCAGTGTCACGCCATGAGGGGTGTGCAGAGTACAGCGAGCGCATAGCTGACATAGTCCCGGAGCATTCGTGATCGCGTCTTAGTCCTACATCGTGAAATTCTCAACGATTCTACGCCACGGAGCGAGGCGACGAACGCGCGCGCACACACACACACATACACACACGTGCGAGTTGTCTCGGGCGTCGTCCTCTCCAGTGGGTCGCACTGGATTTCGGTTGTGTGGAGGGGGGAATACGAGGAGAGGGCAAGGGCGGCGTGACAGTTTCCGTGTCACGTGTCCACCGACCTTAAGCCCCGCCTACGACTCCGATTTTCCCTCGAGCCGGATCGTTACCTGGCTATGCTAAACCAGCGGCGAATATCTTTCGACTCTCCCCTGTCATTCGTCGAATCAGGAACGATCTTGCGGGAAGAATTCTATCTCTTCTAGATTACGGAATGCCGGAGCGAGAGAGGAGCAAAAAAAGAAATGTCACAGACACGCTCCAATTTCTCTCACGCGATCTCCCGTGATGTACTCCTCTCCCCCGTTGCTCTCACCACCCTCGCTCGCCCGCCACCTCCTCCTCTTCTTTCTCCACCACCTCCTCCTCCAGTCCCTCCGCCTCCCTCTCCTCTTCTGCGACAAACCGCCGAGCGTGAAGCACCACGCGAACACCGGACGCGCGATTGGCGCGTTTTCTTGCCGTTATCGCTGTTGTTGCAGCCGCGAGAACTCTTTTCACGGTACACTGCCTCGAGAACGCATCGCGAAATCTTTCGCGCGGAAGAATATCACGTTGAATATCGGACAGTTTCGCGCCTTTGTGCGACCTTACCGATAAAACGCGCGTGTGGGTGGGTACATACGTGTGACGCGTGTAACGTTGTATGTATGATGTTCAAAGCTTACACAAAGACACTCACCACTGTTGTCGTTGTCGTCGCTTGTTGTGTCGTGTCGTCTTCGCGAATAATCGCGCGTTATTATCACGAGGTGATGAGAGAGGCTGTCGGCCGGCGCGAAACACAGCAGGACCCGATACGCAAAGGAAGACCGGCCGCCTCGGTCGAGCTGATCGCGTACGTACGAGTTTCGTTCCACGCAGCGTGAAACTCTTGCGCGGAGGTGCGCGGCGCGCGGCGGTTACCACCAGTCAGCGGAAACCCACGAAACCGCCCGAGTGGAGCCGAGCTCCGATATATCTCTCTACCAACCTACGAACCTCCGGCCACCTCCCGCCTTCCGCGAGCGTACGTATACATACACCGCCACCCCGTCACCGACAGCAGACCCACCAAGTGGGTTCACCTTTTGTGGGTTCCTCGTGCTTTCGCCGATCCCGTCGGGAGCGTCGCTCGCTCTTGAAATCATATTTTCGTATTTTGCTGATACATCCGTCCGATCCGGAGTACATACGACTGCGATTATAAACATCTACTAGATTAAGAAATCGCCTAACTTGGACCGCGTTTTTTAATAAACCCTTTACTCACGATTTAATTGACCATTCAGGAGAGATTTCTGATTGGCCAATCAACGCTATCGTCGAGTTTCGGAGCGCGGCGTGGAAATGTTGTCAACAAGTCACGTGGAACGTTTTTATTTACGTTTTTGGCAGTTTATGTCGGGTATAAATCGTGCAACTTCACGCGAAATTAAGTCCAAATCATTTAGTTCCTACTTTTTTTTTACAGTTATGTTACGTTAAATAATACATCGGCTGTCAAAATAACCGCAGTAATTAATCAGGTACAAAACTTACTTTAATTATATACTAACGTGATTACACGTGATTGCAAATTGACGTCGATAAAAAACACTAGTGCGGAAAATAAAAGTTGCGAAAATACAAAAACAGAGCGGTTAGTAATCTCGCGTACGTATGTATTGTATTCAATTAAACATTGGAAATCACATAAATTCGATAAAACCGAGATGGCTAGTTACACTAGGTTGAATATATGTGTGCAGAGTTCATCATCGAATTCAGGACGAATCGATGCAAAATTGCGATCTCGGTTATTCGCGAATCTCGAGTTACATATACGAGGCACATGTATACATATATGTTTTGTTACACAACGAAGTCATTAACCTGACTCGTTTGCTCGCGCAACAATTCACATTTAATATCCGATGTGACAATTGGTTACGTACGTGTGCGTATGTGTGTGTGCGGCGTAAAATGTAAAATTTGTATTTTATATTTTTTTTCTGTGTTGCAGAGAGATTACAATTCTTTTTCGTGCGTCTCTACTACATGTCGGCCGTGCCAGTAGTTACGACGAGAACCATCGAGCGCGAGTCTGCCAGTACCGCCGCCACACGATATATCAGGTTACATATCCGTTGCGTCATGTAAATTGATACCTGTACACGCTCGAACACCGATCGGGCATTTATTTAAGCCATAAATTATCGTAATGTCGATTGGACATGCTCCTAGGTACGATTTTACTAACCAGACCGTCGATGTTTTGCACAGACTCGCGCGAAGACAACAACAAAATATACGTTAGCAAACAAAGAAGTCGTCCCCGTGAAGACCGTTTGAACTTTACTAAGTAACGTCGCAGAAGAGGAACAGTGATAGAATTTCCAAGGCTTGTTTCGCACATCAAAGGACTCTATAAAGAAAATTATGAACTAAAAACTCATCGATTCTTCGAGCTCGTATTTATCGATGGAGTTCCTTACGGAAAAGGACGATCTTTTTTTTTACGATCACCTCCTCCCCGTGTTTTGTCTCGCATGGCAGGTAAAACGGACGGCGCGGCTGCTGATGCCGCAGGTACGTAGAGCGGCCGTTGCGAGAGCTTCGCCTTTCGAGGTAGCCTACGTGCACCCATCCGTACCGCGTTGCCGAGACAAAAGGAGCAGGAAGGACGGAACTGTGAGTTCTACTCTCTTTCTCACTCTTTCTTTCTAGCACGCCATATACCGCCCTTTTCTCTCTCTCTCTATCTTTCTCTTTCTCTTTTTCTCTCTCGCTCTTTCTCCCGCCGCGCAGACCGTCGATACTCAGCTTATACGACTCGCGGGGTGAATCGATGCGTGTGTGCATGCACTCTCTTCGCAGCGGGATGACTGGTGAGAGAATTCAATTTCCGTCGTCGTTATCGTGCCTCCATCTTCAGCTCAGGCAGCGTTCAGATCATCCTTGCTGACTCCTCGTTCTTCTCTTTCTCTCTCTCTCTCTCTCCCTTCTCTCTCTCTCTTTCTCTCTCTCTCTCTCATTCTCGGCAGACGCATCTCGCTGCTGCCTGATGCCGGTCTGCTAGCGTAACGAGACAAAGCCGTCGTTGCATTCGCTTTGCCTTGCGCGCGCTCGTCCCGCGACCTTTCCGCCGAATGGACTGTCAAGAGCGTGCGTGTTATCGAGGCAACGCTCGATAACGATCGACCTGATCGACTAGTCGCGGGCGCGTGTTTAATTATACCGAGCGAATCGAAATGGATTTCGCGTCCTTCTCGCTCTCTATTGTAATATCGACGATCACACAATTCCGTCTATTTGATCTAGACTCGTACATAATAAACGCAAAAAAGATAATCGAGATGGTTTCTCCGCTACTTTGCCCACTGAAAAGTGACGGAACGATTGCGTTATTTCTATTGGAAAAAAAAGTTAACAGCGACAGCAAAATTCAAACGACTAATGCGCTTGTGATGGTTGATTAAGTCAAGTCGTTCGATAAGAGACGATTTGTAAATATCGGGTGTAGATACGACGCGTGTTTCGACGTATATAAGATATATGTTTGTTACATGTCCGGGATATGCACGCTCGATGCAATTATTATCAAAGTTCATGATTTCGCGATCTCAACAGACATATCCGGATCTAAAAATCATCCGTGACATGCGTGATTCTATACTATCAGTTATACCGCAAGATAATGCGCGTCTCTCTCTCAACAGCCCTATCGCGGACTGTGTGCTTCGGGCAGAGCGGAGCGATTACATTTTACGACCGGGCGAATATAGTCCCCGTTACGCAATCGGGCTGCGCTTCCCAGCTGTCCAATCGACAGTAGGTGGAGACGGTCTGCTCCGCTCGAGCGGCATGAGAAGAAAAACAAGCGTGAGTTAAACTGCATACGTTACTCGTGTTATATACATATATATATTGATCGCCACTTCTCTTACGTTTTTTGTAAGATTCAAATATCCTAATTATCTGAAATATCTGAGAATATCAGACAAACATTATATTATACTATATTTCCGCTGTACATAATTTAGGTGTATGAAATTGTAAGTCTAAAAATGTAATTTTTCTTTTTTATCTCGAAAAAACTTAATAAAAGGTTTAATTGTAATGTCAATACGGAGTTTTCGTGAAGATATAGATTATTTAGTAGAAGGACCGCGTGAGCGATGATTACAAATCGCGCGAGAGACGTTGGTCATTGCTTTCTCTTGGTCGGAGATTTAACATGCTGATGTAAGTTGAGAAGCGGGGGAGAACTGCTGCACTAATGCAGTTAGACGATTATACGGAATCGAGATGTTTCTCGGGCGTGGATCTCTCTGTATTTCCGTCGCGTTTTCTCTCTTGGCATCGGGCGATAGAACGCGTACACGCCCAACCCGAGGCAACCCGATCAATCCTTGGACAGACGCGCACCTAAGGACATCCTCGGGCGACCGCTTTCCTCCGTTCTCGGAGCAAGGAGCAGCGCCGCTGGAGCGGCGATCTCCTGCGCCGCGGCTTGATTCCTGGAGAACGACGAAGAGGGGCGTGTGTCACCAGGACTCTGGGGACAGATCGGGCCAATGGGAAGAGGTGGAAGGCGTGGATCGCGGCGGCCACGGAGGACAGTGCGCGCGGACGACACGGCAAAGTAGGGGACTCTCGAGGCGACACGAGAATGGTCCCACCGTCCTCCTTGCCGCGCGCCACCGCGTCCGTCCGTGTGGGATCTCACGGTCACAGAGTCGCCGGGTTCACCTGGTGGGGAAAGCGACGGAGGGGTCGTAGGAGAAGAGACTCGGCTGGTGGGAACGCCAATACACGCCCATTCGTCCGTAGTGGGGAAGGGAGAGACTGTACGGCGACCCCCCTTTCGTCCTGCTTCTCGTCGACCCTGCACGCGGCGCATGTGGCATCTGGTGGTACAGATACGACATCGCACGGCTCTGACGCGGAGATTGCCACCAACGTACACTAGCCACGCGGACAACTCGTAGGAACTAACAACTGTTCTTATCGATATTTCGCCGAGCGCTATATTGAAAATAGTGCGTAGCAGAATAAAAAAAGAAAGAAAAAGACAAAGAGAAATATGAATTTTTTATCCATCGAAGGAGAGAGAATAAATTTTTATTATACTTATGCAAGAAAAAGGTGTTCTCTCTCTCTCTCTCTCTCTGAGATATTTATTAATAATCCTTAAAAACTAGAAACAGCACTATATTCATTATTCATCTAGACGTAAATAAAACTCTTGTCACTCAAAAAGCTTTAACAATAAAACAAAACTTCTTTAGCTTAGCTTGTAATATCTTTTTCTTTCTTTCTCTCTCTCTCTCTCTCTCATTAAGTGACCATTAAGAGAAGATTCCGAGACATCCCTTATACGTCACGTAATGAAGAGTGGAGAGAGCGTGTCACAAACGATTGACGCCTCTTAATTGTGGATTTTCTCTTATCTACTGTCACCCTTCTCCTTTCGGAAAACATTGAGCCGACGGATTAAGAGTCTCTATCGCCGACGACCCGCGTCGAACGTCTAATCTTTTTCTCCCCAGCAACTACTCGTTCTCAGGGCTTATTGCATCTATAGCGATGTGTCAGTACGTTTCTAACAGTGGAGAATTCAACAAATACATTGCGCTGTAGATAAATGTACTATATACGTAATAATTATTAAGCGTAAACACATCCAATCCATCAGGCTAAGGGGCTGTAACACGCGAGGAGACGCAACGACCGGCCGCATCGTGTCCGTGCGTGTTGCCACCGTCAAGAGCATTCGTGCGATTGCGATTAATCTAACGAGAAGCGTATATCCGTTTCCGATGTAGACGCGAATAGAGCTAGCCAAGGCAATTGGGGATCAGGCCGCGCGCGAAACACACGAGAGACTCTCGTGTCGTGGCGACGACGGCGCTCGACTCGAACGGAAATCCACTTGAGCGAGAGAACGACGTATATATCCGTATATATATATACATATATATATATACACACCTATATATACATATATATTATATATATAATATATATG
>QVOA01000370.1:0-17000 GCA_014825685.1 Pseudomyrmex cubaensis
ATCCGATTCGCGCTAGGGAAAAGTACAAAAGAAACGTCGAATGAAATGACGAAAGCTTCTCACGGAAAAAGAAAGAAAGAAAGAGAGAGAGAGAGAGAGAGAGAGAGAGAGAGAGTGTGTGTGTGTGTGTGTGTGTGTATGTAGAACACTAAATGAGACAGCCGTCGTCGACGTCGCCTGACGTCTCGTCTGACGTCGCCGATTTTTCTTTCCTCTCGCGCGTAACGGCGCCAGAAGAACGAGCAATTTTTCTTCTTCCGACCAATAAACATATTCACGACGATTTCTCTCGTAGACAACGATTCTTCGCCTCTTCTGCTTTCTTTTTCCGTTTCGTCCACATATTCTCTTACTCTTCCTTCTAGTCTGCGATGTGAGTGATCCTGTCGAGACGAGCGCGTAACGATTGCCGACAGGTGTTTCCCATTTTGCGTGTGTACGAATATATAAAATATTATATATATGATTGACACACAAAACTTTCGGAAATCGTCTACTTTAATGATGAAATCTTATAGTTTTACAGTTCTACAGTTTCTGGATATAGATAATGTTATATAAAAAGTTTCGATCTTTAAATACTTTTTTTTCCAACTCTGAAAAAAGCAGCCATTACATCATGTCAAGAAAAATCAAAGCTATTTTGTAGCTTTTTCTACAGTTTTCAATAGTTTCCGAAGAGTTTCGGTCTGTGTTAGAACTTTTAACTTTACACCAAAAAGTTCTGCGCGATAAAGTAACGAAAGACGCACAATTATTTTGCGGACAACATTACGTGATTATCTTGTGGAAAAACACAGCCGTGCGGTATAATTCCCGATCTTATTACACTCAGAAAAAGAGATTCGTCGAGAGGAACCATTTTGTTCTTCTTCGTGAACGGAAACGATGATTGGCAACAGCCGGTGACTCCCTGGGGGATCAATGATTTCACTTTGGCCAGCGGGAGCCGCGACCTCAACGTCTTGTCTACTTTCATCAGAGACGATACGCGACGTCGTTGCCTTCGTGGTCATCAAGCAAAATTTTCACGGACGCTCATCTGGTGGAAGACAATCCTGGATAATGCGACTAGATGGTGTAGCCGGGATTCACGAATCTCGCACAACAGGGGTTCGCGAGGTAAATAAGTTGAAACAGCCCCTTTATCGCTCATCAAATGTAATTTGCCGTGACCCGACTCTCTGCGTTCTTTCAAGATCGCTAGTTTTCTTTTCTTCGACATCATCTTGAGTGGACTAATTAACTAAAAGCTACGTAGAACACGAACCAGGTGGCCGCCCGAAGGTCAGTTATTTGCTATTTTGTGAACAATATTACACTGAATACAGCGTGATGATGCTATTGCGTTTGAGACACTTCACGGAAGACGGAATCTAAAATGACGTGAGAAGGTCATAAAAATATGGATCGAGTTAATAAACTATCAAAGAAGACAAAATTTGATAAGTAACTTTTATAAAAATTTAATAAAAACAAATGTAGAAAAACTTAAAGAAACTATAAGTAATTGACAAACTCGCTTTTGATTGATGGCAACGAAAATTTTATCGAGATGCAGATATACCAAGTGACGCGCCCTAAAAACGTATGTGAGTCGTGGTGAGTCGGCTGCACGGTCCGGTGAAGCGGAATGTAATTACTTTGAGAATGAGGAAACGGGAATGAATTCGAACTCCGTTTCTATCTTGTTCTCGCCTGATCCTGAAAGAATCTCAAAAGAATAGAAGTCAGGATTATTCCGCATCGTAGAATAATTCTATCTGGATCTATGACCTAGTTAAAGTCCTCTGTTTTCAAATTAAAACAGTTCTAAAAATCAAGATCAAAATATTTGTATGTGCACTTATTTTTGAAATTAAATAGTAATAAAGGATATTTGCGCGCGATACTAGTCAGATACTAGTTTTGAGCACATTTTTATAACATACAATAATTTAACACTGCAGTTGTATTTTGTATGTTTATGTTTTTATAAAAGTAAGTTTATTGTATTGTTGTTTCTTATTTATGTACAATGTTTTACATTCTTCAGTATATAAATATTTTACGATTTTTATGAATTCCATGAGTGCGTACCTCCCGCAAAGGCAGGTGTTAGACAAATAGGTAGATCGCACGGATACGCCGACACCTGGCTCCATATGACGTTCTATATGGCGTGCCGTATATGAACAAACGGACTCAGTTCGAGAGTCTTCGAAACGCAATTAGGATGAGAGGTTGTGAATTAATAATTTTTGTCATGTAGCTCGCGTGTTGTTCACAATTAGCGTGTTTCTCGTAACGAGAGAGTGCTCGTAAATAACAAAGAACGCGACTAAGAGTCACAAGCGTACGTGGAACGATTGATAAATCGTCCGAAACGACATGTAGATAGCGACAATAGTGTCATATTGCAGATGACAATGAATTTCATCTTTCAGAAGAACAAATGTCAAACGCGCTGGCTCGTTATTATCGCACGTAGTGTTCGTAAGACTGAATAATGTGCAGGAAATGAGAGCATCAAGTAACTCAAATCTTTTGATTACTCGAGCTCTGTTTTTTTTTTTTTTTTTCAAATATGTTGAATTGTGAAAAGACTACCATATAATGAAGGAAAGAGAACTTTTTCTCGAAAATGTCAAGGCTACCTCTATTATCTTAAGTGGAACGGTCTACGCGGTTTACCTATTACAAAAATAATAAGAAGATAACGAATTCAATGATACGAAGTATATGCACACATAATGGAAATAAATGGAAACTGAGCGCACTTTGTGTTCGAAATTATTAAGCTAGATTATGCGCGACTTTTCTAGCCAAAACTTTTGCAAGACGTGATATATACGCATTGTTCTGCGAAATGTTAACCAAAAAGAAAATTCCGCTTTAGTATTCTAAAGAGTAGGGAAGGCGACAATTCCCAGAAAAAAGTAGGAAGAAACGAAAAGATAGAATAGTAGAGGCATGAACTGATATTGCGACTGAGTTACATCCGAGATTTCGTCGAGTTCACTGGCGCAATGCGGAGTAGCCAGACAACATGGCGCTTCTTTCTTTTCATACACATACGCACACACACGCACACAATACATACGTCACATAATACGGTTTGTCAAGGGCCACATGGGAGTTAACGTACCGGCGCCTTCCCGTTAGTTTTTTCGTTCTTTTTTCTCGACAGGCGCGCGTCTTCTTTTTTTTTTTTTTTTTTTTTTTTTTTCGCATGGAGAATCCCCTTCTGCAATTAGGGATTCGCTTTCTAACTGAGAATTTTACGAGAATTGAGTGTTAGCAAAAGCTCTTTCCTGTTTATCGCATTTGATTATTCATAACACGCACAAAACTTAATCTAAATTGTTTTTTGTTTGAATTTTGCTTGAACATGTCATGTGTAAAAGTACTAACTCCAACACACATTCGCTATCTAATAATCAGCTCTCTAATAATCAGCATGCCTTGAAATTCAGTCGCTCACAATCAGCGTCGATTACGCTTTCCCGAAATGCGGAACTTGCACAGCTTAGACAGCCCTTAAGGTTCAACAAAAGATTGGGACGAGCGAGGTATGAAAAGCCCGCACCCCGACGGAGAGGCAAAAAGCGTGGGTGACAGCCGTCGAGGGTAGAGACAATTTTCGCGCGATTCATCTTCACCCTCGACGAATCGGCAATTTCGGGGGTGAGAGAAGACGTGAAGTCTAGTCTCTCTCTCTCTCTGTGATACCCTTAAACAGGGCCACCAGAAGCTGTCCGAAATCCCGACGGGACTTCGAAGCCCTTCGCGATCCTGACTGCTCGGTAATGAGCATTTCGCTCACCATTTACCAGTCCTTTGTACTCACCATCAGACGCGTGCCGGCTCGACCAGCATGCGCCTACTCAGGAAGAGCTCTTGCAAAACGCCATGTGATGTTTATCGGCTTGTTTTTCAGATCTCAATTTGATCGCATTAGCTGCGAATCTGGCGAGATTCTAATGGCAACTACCAGCTAGTACATGAATCAGAGAAGATTTATATCAAGAAGATTTATATCACACAATGAGAATAATATCTACATGAGAATAATATCTCTGATTCCACACGACAGATCCATTCACAAATTGTTGTTGTGGTAGATTTCTCTATGTAAAAAGTTCGTAACTAAGTAAAAGTAATGTCGCGCTGTAAATATTGAGATCTACCCTTCAGGCTTCCGAACTTTCCACATTTCTCGATCGAAGCTCGTATATTACATATGTATCCGCTTAATTTTAGAACAAGAATATTGTTTGTGCGGAGTAATTTACTTTTGCTAAAAACGCGAGTCAGACATATGACGATCGTAAGGAAGGCATCAATTATTTCGAGTCTGATCTCGTGTATTATTCACAAAACGACTCGCGATTTCCGACGTTCTCGAAAGGCTCGTCGATTGTCCTCGATCAAACGTAGTGATAGAAATGATGACTGGCAGATATGTCGGTCGATGAATGTACTTACGAATTTAAATGCGATTAGCATAGACACACGCGTATATACATATATATATATATAGCTAGCTCTTACTGAAAAAAATCTCATCAATTTTTCTAATTTTTATTCATACTTTTTCAGATAGTGCCAAGTGATAAATATCAAAACGTCTCTGTATGTACAAAAGAGTTAAAAAAATACTGTAGACGTTTTTATATTTTTTTATATTAATGATATACTAATAAACATATTTCTTATAAAAACAGACTTTTTATAAGTATGATAAATAATTATCAATATAAACATATTTAAAACAAATAACTAGAAACTTTCAATCATTCCACAGCCGAAGTTAAGTCAAGCCTCTGTTTCTTATCTAGCTTGTAAATATGATGAAGGCGGAAGTGATTCATTCGAATTTACGAAAGTGCAGCTCTCTTCACGCGTATTTTACTTCCCTGTAAGTCCAGGGTATATACCCCACAATGACGACCATCCCTCTGATCGACATCCTTATCGATCGACCCTTTGCATCCCTTTCGCCGAAAGCTGTATATCCGAAAGGAGAATGACTGTCGATACTATACTTTTGTTGCACAGAGTTGCGACTTAATGCACCCTGATTTCCTTATTGCGCTTCCTGCGGAAGCAGACGTGCCGACAAAATGGAAAGCTGAGTCACGAAACATCGCGAGAGAATAGTGAAGAATTGCCTAAGAAAGCCTTGCTTTTATAATATTAACACATTTTATAAAGCATAGTTTTCTGGACAAAAGAATTTATAAAAAAAACGTTGTTTAATAAACGTTGTTTTGTGTAAATTTCTCATAAGCATGCATATAAGATTAAGTATATATTTTTAGATTTCTTAATGTTTTTTACATTGATCAATGTGCTCTCGTGCGTTTATCTAAGCTGTATTACTCCAGAACGTTTTATCTAAAAATATCTATTTTCATAAAAAAGGCTCTCGTGCATCGTGCTTTCGTGCAAGGCCATCGATAAAATCAGATCGTAAAAACGTTCGACTTTGAAAATATGAATATTATATATTCCAGGGTTTATGTGTTTCAAGCTCGAACAGATGATGTATCTTTGAGAAATTTCTTTTTTTTTTTTATTAACAATTTATTTTTATAAGCAATATATTCAACAATTATCTAAAAAAGCTTTAATTGGGAACAGGAAGAGAACATTATTATAAATCTCTAGGTGAAAAATAATTTTTATATCGTTGTTATTGATCTCACCAGCTATCCCACACTCTCATTCAGTTTTCCTTTATTCGTTTATTCTTCCTTCCGTACTCTCCTCCGACTGGCGCCTGTTCCAGTCGGGCAATTCTGTTCTACTTTGGCGTTGTTTTAGACGCACGAGAATGTTATTACACTTTTTTTGGTTTTACAATAAAGTGTATTTTCTTAGCGAAAGGATACAAGGATTCCACGAGACTGGAGATGAAATAATTATTCGTATCACGTCCGCTTCTTTTACAGAATAAGATATTATACAACAGCTGCAGCAAGTTTATAACAGAGAATCTTCTTCTATCAAAAACAATCGTAGTATGTAAAAAACAGTGGAATTTGATGCAAAACCAGCAAACTCAATCGGTTTGTACATAGCAAAACAAACAATCTTTATTTCAATTGTTAAAAAATCTGTTCTTTTTCGATTGATCTAGGACAGTGCCATATATTTGTTCTGCAGAACAATTTTTCGGTAATTCCCAAAGGGGAACATGCGAGTGAAGTTTTGCAATGACCCCTTATATATATTGAAGAAAATATACGTTAGCAAAGAAGGAATTGGGAGATAAACTTTACAGAGCAGTTTACTCAGTGGAAATCTTCTATAGTACGCGATTAAATGAGTGTAGTGGTTCATCCGTGAGCGGCGCCAAGGCGTCGAGACGCTGCGCGACTGATCGGTTGATGCCTCGAGCATTCGCTATAAAATCCTTCCTTCCGCTAATGTGTACTCAAGTTGCAATTAGTTATCTCAAATAGAAAAATCACATTGATTAAACGTCGCTTAAATCGCCGAAAACAATAACAGTGATTTTATATATTTAATTCCTTTTTTAAATTACATTTGTGTGTATGATTGTAAAATGCTGTTTGAAAAAAAAAACTACGTGCAAATCACTTTTATTTCTAACATTTATAATATAATTGTATCATGCAACTCGCCAAGCACGTTCTTAGCAATAATGCAATGACAATAGTTTTGACTCACGTACCATTTCCATTGTGTCTCGAGACACTCGCATAAAGCGTAACGTTAGTTTCATTGCTAATGACACGTGCTTGAAAATTTATGATATCGTTACCAGATCCGCGACAGGAGCGAAACCAGCAATAGCGGCAACCAACAACCAATTATAACGTCACATGCACCTGACACGCCGAGTTATGGATCGTTACGATTCGTCAAACCGACGACGATTCCATCCAGCCTGATCTCGACAGACCACGATATATATTATGAACTGGTTTCCTCCGATAAAACACCCACTCCGGGAATGGCAAAAACTTCAGAAAAAAAAAAAAAAAAAAAAAAAAAAAAAAAATTGATCTTTAAAAGGGAGATGCACAAGAATTGGTTCTTTCAATAAGAAATTAAAGAAACAAGAAATTATAAATTAAATATATTTAAAGTATATCTTAATAAATGATCAATTATGAATAATTTATAAATTGTACAGAACTGTTTTCGATAAATCTTCAGTCGCGAAACAAGTATCTGCCGTACAATTAGGAGAGATCCCATCGCGACAAGATTACATATCAATGATCTGAACGTCTGCGAATTGATCAGAGATCGTGCAACAATGACGACGACGACGCCGCGCGAGATATTTACATCACCAAGATACACGTTTCTCACGCGTTTCGTGGCGAGTCATCATTTTGGAAACACGTCACGCGGAGTCTGTCTCGGTGTCTCGCCTCGTAAAACAGTGTCGTTGCGGCCGACTTACGACTTGTCGCAAAAATAGTAGTCGGTTCGTAAAGGCTTCGTGAATTTCGTTGCCCGTGAAACACGGCTCTATCCTCGAATCTTTTCTCTCTTCCTCCTTTTTGCCACTCCGAAGACTGACGTCTTTAACCCTTCATTAGCTTCATGTAGCAAACCTATTCTTTGCAGTAGTGAACTGCGGCTTTTAATACTCACGCCTGAGTGACAGCGTTATTTCGGGAATGGAACACAAAACGCGTCTCTTGTGTAGCTCGCGCTATTCTCTTTAAACGGGAATGTATTTTTACAGACGAGTCGCCACAAGTATGTTATACAATCAGTCGGTATGTTTGCACGTACCGATTTATCGCGATTACATTGTTGTACACATTCTACGATTTCAAAGTATCCGATAATATCAAATTGGAAATGAATTTATCAAGAAAGACGAGTCATTTAATTAGATTTTTTCTGAAATAGTGTGAGAAACAATATAAGCTCTTCGTTACCCTTTTAATTAAGCGAGGATTAAAGGGGTCGTTCCAATGATTTATGAGATATCTTTTATGTCTCTTAGCTGATTCTCTTATCAAATTTTGAAAACTTTGAATATTAACAACATATATAATATTTATTTTACTGAATATTAATGTTTACTTGCAAACTTTTTTATTAACTTGAAAAATTGTATTAATTTGACGAAATAATGGATATAATGATTTTCGAATGTGTGAAATTATTTGCTAATGCTTTTGCTAATAATGAGAAATAGCTCATCGATCAGCAACTTGGATTAATAACGTTGCATGGGATAGTTTTGCGACAGAACGGAAATGATCGATAGCACCGCTTTGTGATCGGCGCATAAATATTTTACGTATAAAAAAATGATACAAAATTAATGCGAGTCGCAATTACAATTTTAAAGCTGTTCAATTCAATGAGTTATTTTATATTTAATTGCTGACTGAATATAATCCGATAAATATAATAATTTTATAGCATTTAACAGTTATTACACTTCCTTCTAAATAAGAAATAATTTCAATAACTTTATAATTTTATGGAAATATAGTTCCGATACACTTTATGTACGAATAAACAATGTTTTATTAAAATCAGATATAAAACTAGATGAAAAAAGACAAATCGTGTCGCGCGAATTCTTCTATAATGTTGTGGAGCAACCAATTGAGCGAAACAAGCGAAAAGAGAGACAGAGATCAGCGGCGGCACCTCCATTAAGAATAGAACACTGCGCGGATTTAGATATCCTCGCGTCGCAGTCTCTCGCAGCACCTGCGCGACTGACTGCAAGAGCGTGGAAAATATAGTCTACACATTTTGACAAACGAATTCCGGTGAAGAGCAAATATTTACGAGGCGCGTTAACGCTCAACGGTATCATTCGCGACGAAAGCATAGCATTACGGTGCCTAAGTACTCCGTGTAATCATCCAGTTACGCTGTTATCGGTGTACCTTTATCTTTGCGATCCAAAACAATTCACTTAAATAGTTTGAACTTTTTAATTTAATAGGCTGTTTTTCTTTGTTTTTCCTATTCCTTTTTTCTTCAGATATTCCTTTCACAAAACTCATAACGTAGAATTAAAAATAATATCTTCAATTGAGACATCGACGATTGTTACAGAATTAAAGTGCATTCGGTCCTAGAAATAATTGTATATTTTGGAAAAGTATATTCTTTCTATTCTATGCCGCTCAGTGTGATAGACGTATGTCATGTTTATATATTTCTATGTACTAGATATATGCACTCTACTGTGTGTATGTATGTGTATATATATATATATATATATATATATATACATATTATATAAGATAAATGTGACAAATTTCTCAGCTGTTGAAATATTGAGTATCAGACAAGCATAGATAAGCTTATGCCAAGTTATACCTGCATGCATAATATTGTGTAGTTTCTTCTAGGAATGCACATATCCTTCCATTCGTAACATGTCCTAAGAATCCCATCATGTTTCTTATTTAATCTATAAATTGCGGAAACTTTTATTTTTCTTCATTCAGAATTCTACCGTAACATGCGACAAAAAAATACCGCGAGAAAGAAGATTACTCTCTCTAGCATTAAGCGATTAGACTAGAGTTCCGACCTTGACCCTTGTTTGATGATCGACGAGCACGCGCAAGGTGGCGGTTGCTCTTATGCCACGCAGGTGAAATTCGATGATCCACCGCCGGGAAAATCGAACAACGGATGTCGCACGGTTCGTATACGAAACCAGACGTTGCTTTTTCATGCTGACATATGCGAAACGCCATCCGACCGATCAGGCGATTTTGTGCGGCACAATTGAAAAATCCCTGATGTCAAGACAGTCGATCATGAATCACCTCAATGGCAGCAAAGACCAGATTTTGCGGCGATCGATACCGATTCGCCAATAAACGACACACAGCATGTATATCATTGATGTTACGAGATGGTTGGAAGACAGAATGAGGTAGTGAAAACAGTAGATGAATTTAGATCGGGACTCACTCTCTTCAACTACTTAATCTCTTCTACGTAAAACGTAAGCACCTCGAAAAAGTGGTACGTATCTTCCATTTTTGTAACTATAGTGGCGGGACAGTTTAAAAACTGAGAACCCGGATGTCGAGGAAGTAAATACTCACCCTAAATACCTATTATAAATTCATTTGAATAACGGAACATTTCTGTTTCTAGGACTTCTTTAGTCGTTCAGTCATATAACAGCATAAAAGCGATAATAATTACAAGTTGCTATTATATACGCATATTTGACAAATAGTCGAGTAATGTGTATCGAGCTCGGGAGAAATAAATGTGTGTATTCGACAAAATAATTGATCGACGCGGTATCTCCGTCCTGCCGTTTCCGGGCTTCCGGGAGCTGCGACTCTCTTCTGAGGAACCGATCACAAGACTTTTGCCAAGGGGAATCCGAGGTCGCAAAGAAACGGAAGGTGTCGATCGATGAGTCGTACGAGGACGGGTTGGTTTCCATGCGGCTTGACCGTCGTGTGGAGTATCGATTCGAGTGGGCAAACAGTCTCTGGCATTCGGTAACGCTTCGCTTCACCGTCGCTCGTGAATGAAACGCATAACATACGACGATTAGCCGGTGCGATTTAACTTTTCGATGTGAAATGACGCGACCGACGATCAAGATATAAATTCGTTTACAACATGTTTTGTTCTCGGAAAAAAAGAACAGGATCGTAAAATTAAAATTGTTAACTCAATTAACAACACGACGATTAAACTGATAGAACTCACAAAAAATATGTTCACTACTTCTTTTTAATCCTCTAAATAAAAACATCAAATGTTTTGTTAATTCAAGAACCTCGTTAACTTAAACTTTAATATAAGTTCAAGATTGTTACGATCGTCAAAGTGCAACGAGGTATTGTCGCTCATCTATTGCACTTATCGACATAAAATCGCGGCAAAGTGATTCTGAATGCTAGAAAATATAAACGATGACACAAATGAATGCCAGTGAGATAACATGTGTCACACAAGTCTCTTTTTCTCTCACGCGCGCGCGCGCGCGAATTTGACGAAGAATGCCGCGTACGGTTCGATACTGGGCGTCGCGACGCCCGGCAGTCTGCCACTATTCCGTTCCATCTCGTCCGACGTGTTAAAGGCGTTTTCTATTGCCGGCAATAAGAAATCTCTTATGTGTCTAAATGCACGTTTGTCTGTCAAGCATATATTGGCAGTTTTAAACAAACGACTACATTATTTTGTCCAAAGATTTTGCTCGATTATGACATTATCAAAGTTCTGCAAAATGAGAAAACGATATTTCTGTCGTGCATAAAACAGGAGAATAGAAACGACTAAAGGAAGTTTATAAGGCTTTCTTTTGCGCATATATTATGTAATTAAAAGGAGACCGACTTGCTGTTGGTGAACTCTGCTCGAAGCTAATTAACGTTCAAGTTTCGTGGCGTATTTGGAAATAATTACGATAATCATCGATGATGCAATTCAATCTGTTTTACGATAATTAGAAACGCTTATGTTAACACACACTGTAAAAAAATGTGTAAATTTACATAAAAAATATAAATAATACATTATTAATAGCGTAATATAAAAACTAGCAACTTTATATAGGATTTACATAAATAATAGTATATTACATTTCGTAAATTAATAGCGTTTAAACAAATTACGTATATTACAATATTACTCAATATTTTCTTGTACTTTTACATATTAAAATTTTTTATAAGCAGCGTACAATATGTAATGTACGATTGCATAAAATATAAAGAATAAAACAAAATACAAATCGAATTTTTAAATTCAACCTTCAAAATAATCGACATAAATCTGATGTTTTTTTTATATAGTATGAACTAAAAATATCATTCTAAAATTTCGGTAATTGCGGTTGAGCAAATCGCACTCTTGGACGCACACTTTCCCGTTGGCAAGCGACACTAGCCAACATCGTTTAAGCGGTGATTTATTCATTAACGCTCCGCAGTTCACCTGCTACGTTTGCTGATATTATCTCAGCAAACGTGGTCGATTATAATTTCTCGCTGCTACTTTATGATATTTGGTTTGTTAATCTTTATTAATATTTATTAATAATATCTTTAGAATATTTATTTTTACTAATGATATCAATTGTTATTGATTTTCCAAGCATTTTCTAAAAAATAGAATTTATCTCTAACAACGAGTTTTGCAAAATTTACTTTTCAATTGCGATGTTAAATTTAAAATCTATCTTTATTGACTTTTTTATATTGAAATAAATAATGTAATTTTCATTGTATACACATTAGACTTTACTTCAATAGTTTACCAATCATCTGTCAAAAGAACAGATTTTCGTAGCGAGTGTATGTGTGTCTCTCGCGTAAATGAACGTCAAGGGTTGTCGTTCACCACAAAAGTAGCCATCTCAAAAAATCGAGGACGCTGTTTGTCAGACGGCGAACTTTTTTTCGGGATTTCAATCATTATCAACGTGAAGTCAACACGCCAGAAACGGAATGGATTTCACGTACACATAAAGAGAGGATATATAGATGCGATAGATAAAACAGGCTGTTTACGGGCGCGGACGGCTTCGCGGAAGGGGTTGAAGGTTTCATGGAACGGGGAAAAGCGCGGAAACGCCGATAACGAGCGCCGACTACGAAGAGCCGATCAATACCGTTGTTTCTAGAAGTTTTTTGGTACTTTCGATTTGATCCAATCCGAGAAAGAATTCGTTGTTCTTTTGAAATCTCATTTATGGTCCCACTGGAAAATGTTTCTTCGCTAACAAGTGTAATCGGATACAAAATTGGAAGAGAGAAAATGGAACGTGATAATTGTTTAGCGAACGAAACGAATTCAAAATCCTTTTATTACGAAAAGAGAAGTCTCACGCATTCGACCGGGAAAAGCGTGGATGGAATCGTTTGTTGATCGACATAGCATGAACGGGAGAGAGTTAAAAACAAAATAATACAAATAGATTAATTTCACTAATTTATATCTTTGTTTTTTTCTTTGAGAGAAAATCTAGAAAAAATAAAACTAAATCAATCAATCTTTTTTGTCTTTACGTATCTATAGTCTCCAAATTATTATTTTTTCCACCCTTAATTACATCAAGTACAATAAGAAAAAAAATACAAGATAATTGTATAGAATTAAAATGGATGCGTAATAAAACTTGTTTCAGTGTCTGGAACGACGAAAAAGAAAGAGGAAGAGACGGCAGTATCTTCGGTCACGGAAGAAACTACCGTGGTCCTGGGCAGGAAGATCGGAACAGGAAGCGAGTATAGAGGAAGTATAGACCTATTGGCGGCCCTGCAGTTGCACAATACCACTTACAATGGCGTTAAACAAGTGCCGGGGGGTCTGTATAGACTAAAACCAACCTACAATCTTGACGGTGAGTCATTTTCGGCCGTTCGCCTTTCGCCAGAGACATTTTTGAGACCTTTAAATGGATTAAGACACGTTTGCAGTTAGGTCTATAGCTTTATTACATAACGGAAAATAAAAGTGTTTAATTTGATTCACGTTCCTTCGAGAAAGGATATAGGTTGCGCTATAAATCGTACAGAGAACTGCCACTTTGATAATGCTCTCTTAACCCGAATAGTCTCTTAATTTGCATATCGTCCAGTCGTTTCTTTACGCGATCGATCTTTCTACCGCTTCTGTAACACAAGTTGTAATTATCGCATCTCGATAAAGACGATGTGATAGATCGTCGCATATCGCTCACGAAATAAGTAAAAGACAAAAAGATAATTATATTTTTAAAATAATGAACAATAGAATTACATTTTTGATAAATAATACTCTTCAGTCACTTTGAAAAATAAAACAACAACAATTAAATCAACTAATAATGATTAAACATAATTTCTCTACATCCAATAATATTTATTAGCCTTTATTTATTCATATCGCGCTTTGCCGATAAATTTTACACTTGATGCACGTGGCACGTAATACACTTCCTGAAATCGATCGCGTTCGAAGGAGTTAAATGATGTTCTTGTTAAATGGACGACCCTTCGCGTTGACGTGCGCGGTGCGTCTATTCAACCCCCGTAACACGGTGTATCCAATTATACGTCCCTCTCTCGTTCGGTGGTGTATGAACCACGTGGATGTGTGGGCGATAGTGTAACAGCCGCGGAAAACGGACCTGAAGAAGAGAGGCGGGTTGAAGTTGGGCAGTCGGGGTTTCCCCGAAAGAAATTTCAATTACACTGACGCCCCCTTCCTCAGGCTACACCCTCGAGAACGCTTTCGTGGAAGTTAGGCAAAAGCTCTTCGTGGTTCGCAACATCGGAAATACAGGAGGGACTTCATTTTTGTTTCTTTTATTGTTCGCGAGTCCTTGACGTTCCTCCGTCGCCTCTCTCCTTTCAATCTCGCGCGCACATTCTCTTCCGCCCCTGTTAGAGGGATGCAAGATGTAATTGTAATGTAGTGTCTCTTCTAGTGTCTACACAGCAAATGTTTGTTTTAATCCCGTCGTGTTCTCGCCAGCTGACTCGAGAGATGACGAGAACGAATGACGAATGTTTACATCTTTGAGGACGATACTTGAAACCTTCAACTAATGAACGTTTGCAAGTTGATTGTACGATGGTAGAGATATAAAGATAGAAATTAAAAGTAAAATTTTTTTATTTCTCTACAGTTAAGATTATTTTGTACTTTGAGACAAAATTGAATATACCACGAAATAAAAAGAAATTTGATCAATGATCGCAGTAAAAGAGATTGTATTTAGTTTTTAAGCGAGAAATATATATTATATATATACATATATAAAGTTGTGTGACAACTAACTCCTGTCTTCTCTATCAGTTTAATCGAAAAATTTATATTCTGCAGAGAAAGTCCATTCATGTTTCATCTGTTAAGGACAAATCGATAGCGATGAAATATCTATTTTGGCTCGTTCCCTCTAACGTTCCTATCTGCCGCTTTATATAATCACCCGTTCCATTTCGATCGTTCTGGATGGCCATACAAAGAACAAAAACTTCTTTGGGATTATATTTATCTCGCATGAATCGCGCTAGATCCTAACAAGAGCACCCATAGGACAAAGAATAAAAATGATATACAGCGACACGTGTCAGAATTTTCGCCGAAAGTGGAAAATAGAATTAAGCAACCCTCTTTGTATTTAGATAAAGGATAGGGTACGTAATCTGATCATGACGATTTCTCAAAACGTTTTTGTCCAAATGTTCACACTTTATTTTTATTCCTACAGTTCGTTAAATCTATTAATTATTCTGTGTGATATATTTTTTTTCAATAAAAGGGAATGTAATTTTTTATTACCAATAAATAATTCTTTTTAGTGCTTGCCTTAACTTTCACGATAATACGATATAGATAAGGTGATTGAATCGTTTCGTGAATTTTTTACGATTGCATGATAAATTAAGCAGATCGATTCACGCGAGTTTTACCTTGTGTTGCGGTTGGTCAATATAATCTGTTACATCTATTATCAATTGCTTGTAACTTTCATGACATGTCTCGACTCGTGAACACACGCACAAACGACATATCGTTTTATACTGGAAATGAAAATTCGAAGGTTTATGATTAATAACAAACAGACGTTTTCTTTTTTTTATTACTAACACACTAATACATGAAAAAAAGAAGTATATAAACCTTAACTACCCCCACCGGAAGTAATTGTTTTTCCGCTGTTCGAAGACTATATATAGCCTAGACTTCATCTGGCGAAAACAAAATTTCACGGTCAAATTATGGTTTCTGCTCGCGTCAGCTTAAGGGTTGCTCGCTCGTGCGTGCTACTTCGCGCGGAACGATTTTCTTCGAGACGAGCGAGCAGCGCCCGGTATTATAGGGGTGTTTTGCCGACCAGCCAACCTTTCTCACCCGCAGTTGCCGGTGCTATTGCATTATAATTAAGCGTGCGCGTACGTAATTGCTCGACAACGTCGTAGCCGCCGATCGACGACTGTCGGTCGGTTTGTCGTCGTAGGTGGCGAGACTCACGCGCCGGAGTACCCCGACGTTTATTATCGCTCAGGTGTCCAGTTACTCTATGCGCGCACCGGCGGTGCATCTGAAATTTGAGGCGCACTTTGCGAGAAGCCAGAACGCTGCATTTTGCACGCAGCAGCTATGTAATAATGGTATACTTTATTTTGGACAATTCTTTTCCGTAAAAAACACTAAGCACGGATGTGTCAAATTAAATAAGGAAAGTGGTGGAAATATAAAACTCAATTGCATAGCCGCTGGATTTCTCAGTTGCACTTGACATGTTACGCGGGTCGCTTAATGAGGATAATATTGGAGCTCCCGACAGACAGCAAGATTGTCGATTGCAGCGGCCTATAATAGTGGTAGTGTAATTTGCCAAATGGCCATATTAATCTGTCTAATGGATAGCTACTCAGACAAGCAGCAACCATTTGGACGCGATGTGTTAATTGAATATGCACAAAGTACATATAAGCTATAATTAATACGCGCATCGCGAGCTTCGGCAAAGGGGAGAGCGATTTGCCACAAAAAAGAGAATAATATCTGGTGGATTGCACATTGTCTTTTTTTTTTTTAAATATTTCAGATAAAATAGTAATGTTTATGTTGTTTAATTATTATTTTAGTTTAATCGGTGATCAACTATTATAGTAGTTGATCAGAAAAGCACAAGGAAAATCAAAACGTGTAGATACATTCTAAATATACTTTCGCAAATAGCAAGCCGGAGAGCTACGAACAATTGAATTTTTGCGTCGATACGGTTACGTAACGTGCGCACGAATACGAGCAAATGCTCTCAAAAATGTTGAGGTAGCCTACCTCGCTGTGTTTTAATCTTCTTCACTGAGTCGATAATAATGTAAAATAACATTCTCTCAACAAATTCTGGTATTAACTACGAATACACTCAATGTCTTAAATATAACTTTGCAAGAAACTACATTTTTGCTCAAGACGTTATCGTATTATTAAATAATAAAAGATAATAAAATAGTGTAAAATAATATAAATCACGCTCGTAAATTAACAAATAAATAAGTATATTAACGGTCAGT
>QVOA01000371.1:0-15727 GCA_014825685.1 Pseudomyrmex cubaensis
AATTTTGTGATAGGAAAATTGAGTCCAGTTTTTGAATTCGATATTTATAGTTTTAATTGATGAAGAGTCTATATATAGTTTGGACTGAAAACATTGGAATTTCTACTCCGGCAAACGAGCTCGAAAATTTTAACTTGAAAGCTCATAAATAACTCGTAATTCTAAAAATAGTTTTTGTTTGGACATGATGGAAAAACTAGGTTTAGTAGAATGATAAAATAATTCGCCGCAACACATCTCCTCTCTCTTTTTCAGGCAATAACGCGATGTCAAGCACAACGGTCATAAAACTGTTTTCGATTGGCAGATATTTCGTTGCTCTTCACAAATGTGCACCTCCGCGCAAATCGATTTTACAAGTGCGTAGATCAAGTTCTATTCACAATACGCGAAATAACGTCATTCTACGTTTTCGTGAATAAGGAGAATACAATCGGTTGTACTTAAATTGATCTAAAATCATCGCACAGAAAAATAAACGTGTTATTTGCTAGAATAAAAGAGTCATCATTGAGAGTGCATTTAATTAATGTTACTAAAATCATCTGTACGTGAAACATTTCAATTATTATTAACAGGATTAAGTAATTTAATCCTGCCCGTCGTACATAATAAATCGCAAAGTATCTCAAAAAGATTATTGTCACAAATGGGCTCATTTTAAATTAGCCAGTAGCTTTATGGTGCACCTCGATTACACATTTCGTTCTTTTTCAATCACAAATATTTACTGTATTATCTTGTAAACTTCAACATTTACTATAAAATTTAAAATTTAAACATACTTTTGTATTTATATACAATAATGTCGACATACGTCAATATAATTGTATATGTGCGAAATGTATTTTATTTTTCCGTTTTGAAATGCAGCAGTATACTTCCAGAAGTGAGACGTATGAACGTCAAAATATAGATATTTATTTACGTACAACTTTTCGTACTTGATAGTACAGACACACATATACGCTGATATTGTAGCTTGGAAAATATAACGGAAGAATGGAAGTTGATGATTCATACTTTTCTCGAAAAACTGCTATCTGACGAGAGACAAGATAGGGACTTGCGCAACATTTATACATTGATTGAGATGTCAGATATTGAATAGAGACTTGCGAGAGCGTCGTCGCGTAGGGTTTTTACTCGAGGCATCTATTAATTTAGCGAATCCGGGCTTATCCAACATGTAGTATCCGGCGACGGAGGAGGTGAGTCGAGTTTAAGCGACGCAGCGACGCGTTATGACCGATTTTGCACAACGTTCGCCTCGCATTGTCCGACCCAAAATGCACCCATGCGTGCATATCGATTGTATTAATAATTGATAAGTATTCGCAATGGGTGCGCGCGAATATAATGGCGACTGAAAAAGGCAAGCGAAAATATCTATTTCCGCACATTCTCGATTTGCGCTGCTACCTTTGTTCGTTCTAAGTGCAAACGTGAATATATTAATCACAATGGCGCAACGGTTTGCGCGCCTAGCCGTGGTGCAGCGGAAATCAAATTTGACGTGCACCAGTTTTCGCGCATACTTACAACATTAGCACGGTTGGTTTTACATTTTTCTCATTATGGAATCATAAATCTTTACTTTACACAGTGAACTAGTTAAAGCTTTGTGTTAAGCGCTTTCTTGTTCCTACATGTTTCCTATATGTTTTTCGAAAAGTATTATATTCAAGTTGTTTTTTAACGATTTTTAAGATGTGAAACTAATTGAAAGCGTTTAAACCACTCAAAACACGTGATCCGACTCGGAAAGTATCTTTCTCCGTTTTCAAAAGTTCATATGTTCTGTCGCTTTTCCGAGTTTAAAACCTCGGAAGTGAAAAAAACTAAGTTATAAAACAACCACCTTGAATTATAAAACAAAAACCACTATCACTCTCAAACAAAATGTATAGTTTTTCGTTATGAGATCACGACGAATACGTAAAACGTGTTAATTCACTAATAATTGTGAGCCAAGTCGTTTGTCTTACTCGGAGTGTTATCAGTTGTACAACAAGATAACGCGCGGGAATATTCTTCTTCGCGCGGAAAAAAATCCCGGGATTAACAATTATCACGAAGGAGCAATGACCGATGAATAACGCTTGACGAGAAGTTCGCGATGAAGTTGGAAGCCGCGCGCGCGGAAACTTTTCTAGAAAATTGGAACGTACATATAAGAAAAAGCCCAGGTTGTTCGCCGACGAGCGCGCGGACGAACGCCGACGCGAGGTCATGAATGATTCAAACAGGCGTGCGATCGAATAAACGTAAAATACGTACTCGCATATACTTTTGTCGTTTCTTTCTACTCCGTGCCTCGAGCCGCACAATTTGCGATTTCGCGTGACACAAGAAAGCCTCGTCAGGAATTTCAGGAATGCCTGAGAGTCCCGCATGATAATGCCTCCGAGGGAATACGGAAACTCGCTTACGCGCGCTCGCTCGCGACGACACTTGCGGATACTGTAAAACCAACTTCGTTCGATTGACATTCAACGCGGATGTTATAATTGCGACGAGCTCGTGCGAATGTTTAACTGATGAATATTAAAATCGCAGACTCTTATAAAATGATTCTCTCTCTCTCTTTCTCATTGTACATTTAAATCGCTTTGCGAACAAGAACCAGAAGAAAGTATCGAAGAGGTGCAAATTGCGCGTGCTCGCAACCTCGTGTTTGAAAGGTACTCAAATAAATCACATTAAAAAATTCTCTTCTAGTGAAATGCGACGTGAAATATTTTTCTTTACACACAACATCGCGTCGGAATATAAGCTGGCGCGCAACAGAATAAATCCCAGAAAATGCCGGTCCACAAAACATTTTTATGCACTACACAGAAGCATATAGTTTTAAGGATCTTGCTGTCAGTCGCGATTTCCGGGACACACGTGTAAACCTCGTGCCGACAAATTTCAGCGCGCAGCTTACCGGCAGAAAATACACCGCGCGGAAGAAGAAAGAGCCGGGGAGGAGATGAGGGTGGAGGGCAAAAACGTTAGGGCGGAAGTGGCGCGCACCGGGGGTATGCATGCCGTCGTCGACTGATTTATCGACTCAACCTCCGAGGTAACGGGCAAACTCGCGAATGAATTCCGAAAGAGGCAAATAAAGTCGCGCGCGCACTTTGGAAAGTCCGCAGCTATAGGTGCTGCTCTGATTACGCGTCAGAAAATTTGCTCGCTCATGCAAATTGGAATCTCCGCGAAAACCGGAAGAAAACGTATGCGATACGTAACTTTTTTTTTTTTTTTTTTTTTTTTAAACAAAAAAGACACGTGTCGGAAAAAAAAGATACACTACTAATAATTGAATTGAATTTCTTGCGATACACGGAAGACACAGTTACAGACCGTGCCTCTATGCGCAAAATCACTTAAACGATACGCATTAATTTGTGTAGGAATCTCAGCGAGCATTTTGTTGTGTCGCGTAATGCCAAGAATGGGAGAAAGCCAAATTATGCGCGCGAATTTGCATGAAGGTGAATTGTGAGCAGCGAAAGCGCATCAAGTCGGCTGAGTAATAGTGTTCCGCTCCGGCTGAATTTGTAGCTAAAATTCCCCGGCATTTATTTATAGTTCGCGCGCATTTTAATGGATTTAATACGAGCGCACATACCGTTTACACTTCCACTTTATTATTACACATGTTTGCGGAAATGTATCCATCTGTGCGCTACATTGGTATTAAATAATAAAAAAAAAAAAACGGTTTTGCTCACAGGCGGCGCGAGCGGGTCGCAAGCCAGTGGTCGTCAAAGCGGCGCAATATCCATGCTCGATCGAACGGTCTGCGACTTCCGATTCAATACTTCTTCTTAATTTAAATTGAAGTTAGGAAAGGACGCTCATAGGCACTTAATCGGCGGAAACGGGAGGCAGGTATATAACGGGCGGGCCAGCGGAAAGTCGATGAGAAGTCTCCAATGTGCTTCATCCCTTCTCCATCTCTTCCGGGGCTTTCTCGAGAACTCGAGACCGGCCGGCCTTCTTCGCTGGGCGAGCTGGGAATCGATTCTTTTTAATTACAAAGTAATTTGAATTAACGGCAGGAGAAGCGCCGCGGCATAGAATAATCCGGTCCCCGATATAAGGAGACGATCCCCTTCGGCGTTTTCAGATGCTTGTCGTAGAGACGATGAACGACTCCATTGAGACCGTCTCGAATTTTAAAGCGTTCCTTGCGCGCGTTTCGCTAGAAACACTTTGCCGTGTACATTTCTCGTCTCGGTTGAGCAAAGTCAGTCAAAAACCGCTTGCTCGTATTTATACCTTAACGCGAATCCCGAGTAAAAAACATAACATTTAATCAATATGTATTCGATATTGTACAAAACCTTTCTAAGTCACTTTTAGCAAGAAATTGGATAGATGAAAAAAGCAAATATTGTTTTGACATTACTTGCAATATATACCCATGTAATTTTGCACCTTGTGTTCGTAATTAAAACATTCTATATGTTTTAATTAATTCCGCTAAGTACAAAAACCTCTTTTAATTGTTCATCAAAATCGTGTTAGCGCGTACGCAGAAAAATACTCCGAAATAATATATTGAGTTTTTTTTGTGAACGTATCAAAAAGAAGGAATCTCAAAATTTTAGCAGCGCGCGTAATGTTTTATTGGAAAAAAATGTATCTCTTTTCCGAGCATAAAAGGCTTCGTGATATTTGATATATTTAATATAACGCACGTGAAATTGTTTTATTTCAACAGATCTATCTCACAGTCGGGCGAACGTTGGATTATTCTATCTATGCTGACATCAAAACGTATTGATAACATGTATTATACTCTGCAAAATCCGCAACGTCGAAAACCATTTTCACGTAAAAATTTTTTTATGACGTTTCTTAATTTATGCGTAATTAATGAAGCTAACATTCCGAAAACAGCCCACCATTTCCATTTACATGAAATTGAGCGCAAATATACTCCACGTGATGTGAAGTGAATCTTTAAAAGGATTTTCACCTTCACGAAGCGTACAATTGAACTGACGATACCTGTATCTTTAAACACTGCATAATCTTTTTCATATTTAATTAATTGGAAAATAAAGACGTATAAGAAATATGTACAGAAATAGCTACAAACACAATTCCATTTCTTTCTGCATCTTCGAGCTTTATTTTTCAAATTACACGTTGTGTGGTATTTGTTTGCTTTATACGTATTTATGCGAGCGAATAAGCGTTGCAATATACCGTATTGTTTGCAATTGTTCTACGAAAAACATTTGTATTCGAGTAATTTATATAGAAGAGAGAGAGAGAGACAATGCTGGATAACCAATCATCAGTGTGGGAGTTAATACGATCAGGTAAAACGAGGTCAAACCCCCCGGAGTTCGTTAAAACGAGAATCGGCAGGGTAGACTCTTTCAATTAAAAAGTTGTGCCCCTGTAAAAAAATGGTACGTAGCTTTTGTGTCAAAAGCGCATTAAAGTTTCGTAACGTTCTGTAGACCTGCAGTGTAGAGTATGGAAAACTGCGAAATTAATAGTTGAATTCGCGATTCCGCGTACGAAAACGTGGCTGACGTATCAAACGCGTGCATGCGCGCGCGCGCGCGCGCACGCAGAGAATTCTTGCACCACTACACAAATACACTAAAAATGTCGTTGGAAAAATTCCGATTCGAAACGAACGAAGTCGGCCGGAGTTAATGCACGTTCGATAACGTAAAGCGTTGTTCCGGGCGATCGCCATAACTCTTCCGTTGGAAAATATGCAACTGAAACTTGCAGAAGCGCTTTGAAAGCGCGGCGCTGTTGGGAAACGTATTGCCATGTATTTTCCATTACGAGGGAGTTTCTCCGTGTGTGTGTGTATATGTGTGCGCGCGCGGCGAAATTGCTTAATTTATGGCGGCGCCTATACCCGGCGCTTTGTTAACGTATTAGAGTGTTTGTTAGAAAGTGCGTTTCGATATACACATAAGCGAGTAAAACGGACTGGATTAACTAACAATGAAATTCCACGCATTGTTGCAGAACGCTTCGCCGTATTTTCGCGAGATAAACATAACCCGCGAATTTACTTTCACTCCATAATCACAGAGGAACCTGATTCGGACACCCGGTACGCGAAAAGAGATTCTTTCTCTCTCTCTCTCTCTCTTTCTCTCTTGCTCTCTTTGTGTACGCGCTTAATTTTCAGAGTTCCTATCCCGATGAAAATTAACAGATTCAGCCTTTCATCTCGCCCGATAACTTGATAACGGAAGAGACAATTAAAATGATAATCTCGTATAACCAAATTTCTGCATGCGGATATCAACAATTGTTCGTAGCCAGTATTTAATTATGCTATAGCATGCAACGGACGAATTATTGATTTGCTTCGTCATTGTCAACGTACTAATGTATTCGCCAAATATATATGTTTTTAATTGATTTTTTACATTTTTAAGAGCGAGCGTTTTTTTGTTCATTTTTTTTAAGTAAGTTTTCATTTTTGTCCGAAATCAAATTATACTTCGTATCTCCCGCAGAGATAGAACGCTCTGTCATCGTCTGTTTTTTCATCGAAAGTTCGTCGAATCGAAGACAGCGAGATTTTCTATACAAACGTAGTCACTGTTGGCCTTTGTCATCATCGAACATTAACGAAACGCCAATCTCGACACGAGAAGACTCACTCTCACCAACGTCAGCGGATGGTATAGTTGACAGTCCGTGAGAGACGAGAGTTTCTTCCTCTAGGGCGCGTCGTGTACCTTTCTCACGATTTAATACTTGTGCTCTAAAAAAAAAAAAGAAAAAAAAAAGGAAGACGCGAGAAAACTACCGCCACGTGGCACTCAATCGCTCGCTCGCTCGCTCGCTCGCACCTCTTATATATATTTCACTTCCTTTCGCGGTAAAAGAATAGCTCGACTTAAGTGGTAAATCTTGTCCGCGTAAGGACGGCGGGGGCGGCGACAGTACCGGAGAAACGGCTGTTGGCGAGACGATCCCGGTTGACTAAAGTTGATAGCGGTCGTGCGCAAGCTGAAGCGCGGAGTTTCCGAAGTTTCGTCTTAGCGCGGTACATCTCGATCGAATTCTGCGTTCTCTGTTTTCGCCAATCCTTCTCTTCTCGGCGCACATATATATCCCAGATACGTGCAATGACAATTCTCACGTGTGTACAGCTCGCTAACATGTTTACACGTAAGTGAACATACACGGCGTACACGGAGGCGCGAAACGACGGAGGGTCGAGAACTTAGAAGAGTGAAGGGAGGCGCACAGCAGCACCTTCACTTCGCGGATGTGTACATATGTGTGCGCGAACCTTCCCCACCACAGCAAGCAGAAAGAGGATGCGCCTCTGTAACAGGCGTGCAGCATGTGGCACATAAGACCCGGGACCACGGATACATAATGCAAACAGTTTGGGCCAAGCCCCGGTCACAAGTTTAACTTAGTTTGCTACATAGGGTGCAGGGTAATTGCATTTACTCTGACGTCTGTAGGTTCTCGCCGCGCGCGATTCCGACCTACCTACCAACCAACCAACCAACCAACCAACCAACCAACCAACCCCAACCAACCCCCTCAGTTGCGCGTCGTTCGCCGCCCCGGTTTCTGCCTTCGGTTCGCTCGCCACCCTTTCTCTCTCTCTCTCTCTCCCCTTCGTACGTTCCTCGTCCGTTTTCGTGCTTTCCAGGACGACGTCCTACTGCGAACGAGAGAGAGAGAGAGAGAGAGAAAGAGAGAGAGATCCTGACTTCTGCCACGAGCCGTAAATGAAGATTCCCAAAACTGCATCCGCCGACCCGGGTCGGCCAACTGCCGCAGACAGTTTTGCGAGGTCGCGCGCTCGCACTCTCGCCAGTTGCATCGCAGTTTCCGCGAGTTTGTTATTGGTTCTAAGGCCCACGTCGAAGCTATGCACTGTACGTACGTACAATGAGTTACTGGCAATGCGACCACAAGCTAGAGAAGACACTCACAAACACGATTCGATTTTCATCAGGCGCGTAACTAACGTAAATCATCGACGTCCGTATTTGCATACATCCGTATTTGCGTGCGAGTTTTCCGCGACACCCAAATGTACATTCCGAATGCAATTTCCAGGATGATTTAATTGTTCATAAAGTAATTATTTTTCTTTACATAGTTTTTTCTGTCTCTCTTCAAAAAGACACGCAATATGTGAAGAAAGAAACATGTTTTATTTAAAAAAAAAAAGGAGGAACTATTTCGAAACATCAATTATTATCCATCAATTGTAAAAGTAATTTAATACGGTAGCTACTTTTGATATTACAAATGCTTGGGAAAACTCCATCAAATATTGAAACATAATATACCGTATATCGTATGTGTATATATCGAATACAAAACGAGAAGTTATTAAACAAAAAAAACCAAGTAAAAGTTAATCAAACAAGAAAAAAAATTTTTCCAATTAAATATCGCGATGCGTATGCGCTTCCCGCCGCAAATGATAACGTAAATTGATACCTGATCATCCGACGCGAACTTGATTATCATTGATATTCAATAGTTCACATAGGGATGGGGAGGGAAAGAGAAATGTAACGTCACTGCGGTAATAATGGCGACGCGTATCGAACCGATAGCTCCAAAATTCCGGGCTAAACTGGTGCGGCTGACTGTCACGGATAGTTTCGCAAGACTTTACAACATAGCAGATACGTATTCCACTGCAGCAGAAGTTGGTTATTAGTTGTAACGCTTGTTATATATCGGGCTTTTCGGGAATTGCGTATTCTTGTGGCTGTATAGCGCGCCGATTAGACGCGCGCAGCGATGATTATATCATAAAATGTCCACCGACCGTTCAAACCACGATTCTCGGTTTCTCGTGCAAACTTTTATTACCGACGAACAGATCGAGACAGCGTGTAATTATGCAAAGCTTTAAACTGCAGTAATTTAATAAGCGGAGGGAGGGGATTTCTCCGGGATGCACCGGCAGGCCGTTATTGAAACGACCGAATGTAACGCCCATACAGTTTTGCAATGTTCTGCACCTGTTACTTGGAACGTTTGCTTCTCGAACGCTCTCTCGAGAAGCGCGCGCCTTGGTCTATCGACTGCGCGTACTTACATAAGTACAAAAGCGCGAAATTTCCATTATAAAAAAAAAAAACAAGAAAGCAAACGGTGCATTTGTACGGAGAATCGAGTGTAATCCTCTTTATTTTTGTTCGCATCACTTTATTCAACATACAGTTATTTTCGACGTAAAACGAGTGGAAAAATCATTCAAATTTTTGTTTTATCCGACGCGACATTTCGATTTTGCTAAAATTTAATGCGTAGCGTGTTTTAACTCGCGACGCAAGAGAACTAGTGCAAAACTAGTAAAGTTGAGAGGTCAGACCCGCAAGTGTATTCTCGGAACGAAAAAATATGTGGTATTCTATAGGGTTCATTCAATTAATTCAAAATGTTAATTCAATCCAGATTAATTAATTTGATCTCTCTCTCTCTCTCCCTCTCCGCTTACATTTATCGCACAAACGTTGTTGCTTAACAATGAATTATTTGCATTCCCTGCGTCTCTCCGCAAAGCCAACGTGCCGTAATTGAATACTGCGACATGCAGTCGCGCACATATTATCGCAGAAGCTATAGATAACTCAAAAACCGCGGAAACGTGCTCGGCACCGCGTACGTAATAAAACTAGACGAATTTTTGCGGGACAGTCAGGTTACAATCGTGAAAATTGAACCTTGCGAAGGTGCGTGCGACCCGTATTATATAAAATAAATGCCGCGCGCACACGTGGCACAGCGATATGTTGTAAAATTTGTTTCAGAGAGCGTGTAATTGCGTACAGACCGTGTACACGCGTACAGGCGCGACCACACCGACCTAGGCGTTGCGCGTATCGCATATCTACGCGTAATCCGTTATATTACATGAGGTATATGTATATGCGCGTACACGCCCGTCCATTCGGCGGTGCCGTGTAAACTGTCCGGCGATGACACACTGCCCCTGTCAAATTCAGAGATTCCGCGAACTGAAAGAGAACGCGAGGTAGAGTGGGTGAAAATAAATAAAAAAAAAAAAAAAAACAAAAAACGAGAGAGAGAGAGAGAGAAAGAGAGCAAATTTCCGTTGTTCCAACACTGACGCGCAAAAGTGTGTTACTGATTTTTATTAAAAACTACAGCGGACGCGACGTGCGACGCGCTTGTTAATTCGCAGCAAATTACCCGCGGTACCTCTTTTGCTTCGCCTCCTCGCTTAAACCGAGGAAGCTGGATGTTTTGCCAAGTTGCCATTTCACATCCCGTTCGTATACACATCTCAATTTGCATAAAATACATATTAAAATATATATTCCGCTTCTCACACTATTCAAATGTATTCTAACTATGTCCTGTGAATTTTTTCTTTTTTTTTTCAAGTAATCAGATACAAAAAGTTATATTGCGACGTCGAGAGATGATGGCGTACCGAGTCATCTGCGCGCCGTCTAATCTCTAAAGCCATAGCCACAGCTACGTGTAAACAAACTTAATTTTTCTTTTAAAAAACAATTACACATTTTGGTCGAAGAAAGAATTGTGTTGCGCGCGCGCACGCTACATAACCGGTTTATAAAGCGTACACGTCCCGACGTAGAAAGCCGGGCGTAGAAAGCACATTATATCCCGAGGAAAACGGGGGAGAGCACGAAGGTTCGTGCCTTGCGCGGCACTTCAAGCCGAGCATAGCGGTGGCTTCCGACCCGTCAAGAGGTTAAAGCTCTTAGCCTTGCTACTGGATTAAAGCCCTTAACCGTAATAACCTTACCCGTGTACAGTACTGCCAACGGTAGTTGCGAACAACCTGGGACCCTACGGGACAGAAAGTACGCTTAATCGCGGATCTTCAAGAAGGGCATTGATGCGGCTTCGGTTCTCGATTTTACATGGCGCAATATTCGTCACGCGCGATTTCCATGAGGAAAGCACAAAGGACGTACTAAAATACTTATATTTCTCTTTGATCGCTTCCCTTTGCACACTCTATATGCTAAAAATACCGTACGGACAAACAAACAGGCGTTGGTTCAACGGGGTGCATAAAATATAGAATAAAAACTAAGAGAAAAAGAGAGAGAGAGAGAGAGAAAAGAAATGCGCAAAATTTTCATCAAATTATTGTTTGAATGTTTTGATTGAAAACTCGCGGTGTCCTGTGTTCAACTTCAACCGGTAAAACTGGCGCGGGCAAAGTAAATGTTTATACGCAGGGAAAATTCGAATGTATTTATATAATACAGCAAAGCATTTTTTGCAACCGAACAAACGTTTTTTTATTCAACCGGTTCCGTCAAACAAAAATTATTCCAGCTCGACCGATGCACACACACACAAGCGAATTATTTATTATTAAATAAAATTTGTCGGAGAGAGAGAGAGGGAAATAGAAATTGAGCCGCGCGGTGAAAAGTCGATAACTCAATTTTCCATTTTCAATGGCTTACACACGCCGCTTTTCCTGCGAGCTTTTCACGCGAGGCGACAAAAGCTGGAAGCTCTTCTTTGTTCGAAAGAGTTTGCGTCAGATTTCATTTGATATTTCGATAATTTCCGATTTACAGAATTTTCCGACGCGCCTCCGCGTAAAGTTGCGAATATTATAGCACATTTTGCACGTCTTTCGCGTACGATTGGCGGAATGATGGATTTTTTTAAACCAATATAAACGGATAAACGTTCAAGTGAGAAATAATTTTGTCCAATTTTGTCAATTTCCAACAGTTTAAGACGAGTTAATAATTTTATTTTTAATTGTGTGTGTATGTGTATTCACTGTAACTTTGTTACATAAATTTCGAGAAAATCTCTTTGTGATTTGACATTTTATATATTTTTGGTTTATAAAACTTTGAAAAACAAATACCATTTGCGCGATACGAATGCACTTTTAGCAAAAGGCGAAAGTGAGATTCATGCGCGAGGCAAGAAAAATACTACGCTGTTTTCTGTGGACCATCGGAATCTGCAAAGAGCACTCGAAAAGTTAAGAAAGCGCGATGTTGAAGCGCGCTGCAGTCAACTTGTAAGTCAACTCCATCGACTACGTCGTCACGAAAGCGCAAAGTATATCGCGCGCGATTTCATATACTCTCTTCTCTCATTCTCTCTCTCGCTCTCTCTTTCCTTCTCCTTTCGTCCAATACTACTTCATTGAATAACGATGGTCGGAGGATTCACGTAACTTCTTCGCAAAGTTACATCGCGTTTCCTCTTCTCACATCGCATTCATACGTATATCAACAAAGTGAACTTACTTTATGAAAATTTTCCTCAAAGCTTCTTGATTTTGGACAACAGAAAAAGAAATGCGTGCGCGTGATGTAATAAAAATATAAGAAAAAAATATAAGATGATGCTAAGTTGTCGAAAAAATACCGCACTTCAATAATTTTTGCCTGATGAAACAAATTTCGCTTAGAATGTTTTATTCACACTCATCTCCTTGTCAAACATGATTTAAAAAACATAATTCGAATAATCATACTTGTAGTTTTGCGTCAATTGATATGTTATGTAACACCACTATCTGCGAAAGAATTTTTCACACATGTGCATCGCATACATTTTGACTTGTAAATGTAATCCGATAGTATAAGTGCGCCAAAATCCCAAAACAATACGTGACCGTGTTTCAATGGAGCTATCAAAATCCCTATGTGCAGAGGATAACGATTATTGATACGCTACTCAATATACGACAGCGAAAATTCAAACTTAAAACGTGCGCTTGACAACGCAACGCGTTTGTTGGAAGAACGACGTAGTTTCGACACACACAATGTAACTTCAGCATTTTTATTCGTAAGTCATCCGCACTTTATTGTGCAATATTTCTTATATCTTTTCTAGTAATTATTTATTCGCGTCGCGAAACGTGTTACGTAGCTATAAAATATTCGCTCGAAAAACGTAAATCGTAAAAAACTTTAACAAAATTTTACAACGAGTGCAAAAACCCAATGACTTATGTCACAATACAATTGAATCGAAAGATAAATCAAGCTGTCTCGGTCGCGCGTTATATTGATTATATATACATATAAAAAATAAAAAATTAAATTTGAATTGGTGAATGTAATCAATTGATCGCGCGTAACATTTTATTCGAGCGAATTGATATATTTCCTTCGTTGCGCGACAAAATTACGCGATAATCGATCGTTTTTTGTCGCCTACCTGCCTACATTAAAAACTCGATAAAGTGTGATTTTATTTCGCGCAATAATCATTTTTCCGTTACATTCGTTTAATCGAATAATTCCATTCCACGGAAATAAAATTTAGATTTGCGCCGTGAGTCAATATTTTATTACATGTGATATAAAAAAAAAGCCGTGACAGTCGCCCACCGATCTTCTCAGTGTCAAAATTCTCTCTTGCGCCAGATGATTGTTTCGACGTGACAACACCGCAATTATCACGAGTCGTGATTATATAACTTTATGTAATTGCTCGATTCAATTAAATCAATCCATCATTGCAGCATTATTAAATGTCTCGTATTGAGAGCGCAAGTGGTGGTACGTCGCGAGAACCGCTCGTAGATAATTATATAGAATAAAACTCTGATCCTTCTTTCTCTCCACGATCTTATCGTCTCGTCGACGATAAAAGCCGTTCGCTTCTTTGTCAAAAGTAGAGACATTAAGATCTCCATTAAACATTTATTTCATTTATAACAGTTGTTTTTTTTTTTTTTTTTTTACGTCTTGCTACTACTTTTATATTTCGCAAAGTCCGTTTTGCAACAAAGACTCTTTCATGCGTTCGCTAATTGAGAAACCGTAGATCGAAATTGGTGGAGCACAAGTTTTTGGAGATCGATAAATTCAATTTTTTCGGAGCTACCATTTTTTTTCGAATTAATCGAATGTAATTAGTGTAATTTAATTAGTTTTGTTAACAAGAGATCTGTGTCTCTAGCGGTAATTGCAAAGAGTCGTCAAAAATATAATATGTCGTCGATCCCGAGATTGTGTATCGAAATTGGGTCAGTATTGGGTAAACGGAGAACAACGGGGGTGCCACGGTAAACTCGCTCGTATGTGCCGACTACCCTCCGCACACACGTGATGTGTATGTCACCGTAATTTGACCTCCTTAGAGCTACCCACGCTCGGCTAATGTGTGTCTGCATGTATTGGATATCTACCAGTAGCGTGATTCTAAAATGTTTAGGCAATATGCTTTTCATATCGGTCAGTTATTTCACGAATTTCTCACACAGACACGTAACAAAATTTATATACAAAGCGCAAATTTATAGGTGCATCTACATTCGTATAACGTTTGTCATTTATAAAATATTGATAATGTGCGCGCGCATATGTACATCATATACTTTGTGTCCAATAAGCCTGCCTATTGAGCCCATTACAAACGGCCTATGCGATTGGCAAAATGAACACGATCGCGCAATTCGCGATATAAACCGTACCAGAATACACTCCGCTCGACCAATAGCGCGGTCAGTATAGTTTCGGAGTGTACATATGGACAGATCTGCGGCTCGAACTTCTGTCGCCCGTGCCCTCGGCCGATCATGGAATGGCTTCCTACTTACTGTAGCCCGACCCCATTGTCAACCGTATTTCGCATAGTCCGATCACGATTCCCGAGGCGTCGATAAACGGAATATTAATTAATGGTGACATAATCCTTGCGATCAATGCGAGTGTTCCAGCCGGTACCGGAGTTATTAAGTCGCGAACACGGCAAACATACCTTCTTTTCTGGGCCGTATTCAACGGTGCGTTTAGTTTTATTTTATTTTTTGCTGCGGTAAGTTTTCGCTTGTAATGAGAAAAAGTTTTCTGTTTATAACGAGGAAATACTACAGTGTTTGTGTGTTTTGTCATCTCTCTATTGCAATTCTCTATTTCATAAAATATGAAACAATCGAGCGAAACACACACTGTTATTTCGGTATCGACATTTATAATCCGTAAATTATTCAAAACATATTTTATTAATTAAACGGATTAGATATATGTTTGACATAGCGTGTAATTTGGAGCGCACAGAGCGATATGTTATTACATCCACCAGAATTTAATGTCTCGAACATTTTATATATCTTGTCGCAGAATACCCATTCGTTTACTTTCACGAACGATCTCCTAATATGACCACAAGTGGTCTCATTTAGAGAGAGAAAGAGATGATGAATGTGAATATAGCTAGAGAGACACGCGTATAAAACCGACTGACTGATATGTTTCTGTTGTCTGTCAAATGAGCAACAAATAACGCGGCATTGCTTTCCGCCGAGTGCGCACAACATGCGCACAAACGAGAGTTTGAGCTTAACAAACGGGAACACGAGGGCCGGTTCTGCGAGCTAGCGCAACCCCTCCGAAAGGGGATGAGAGAGATCGGGGGGAGAATTGGGAGATCCGCGGGGGAACTTTTCAAACCCGCGGAAACAATGCCAAGAGACGGGCGACAGCCGGTTTAATTAAACGCATCGTCAGCTCTGTATGGCAAGACTATGCCAACGCGGCGTTACGCGCGTGCACTCGTGCGCACCTGCATTGTGCGGCGCGCACACGTCCTCGCGTCGGAGACGGATTTCACGTAAAGAGACTTCGCGCGTTACCCCAGAGGGAGTAGAATTGAAAGGATACATGTACGTAGTGCGCATCGTTGTGTTGGGGACCTATAAACAAAGCGGCCGAAACAAAATTTGAAGAGCGTAAGTAAAGTGTTCAGATAAATAAAC
>QVOA01000372.1:0-10056 GCA_014825685.1 Pseudomyrmex cubaensis
ATGTAAAACATTTGTTTTGTTCTATATTGACACGCAATACAAAGAGAGTGTTATGATTATTTTAAAGTCACTTTACACGAGTTACAATTAACAACAGAAGTCAAATGGCCGGCCACGACAAGATGTTGAACGTGCTGCGGATGTAGTAACCGCCACGCATATTTTTCCCCGCGAAGTGTGGCTCCCGACGTCGCACGTGGAGAGCGGCCGGTTGAAAACCAAACTGCCTCGGGGACAGTCCCTCCCCTTTTCTGAGGCAGGCCTCCAGCCTACCCGCCAGAACTCGCTCGAAGAGCTCGTCCAAGAGGTACAGCGGTCTATACAACGAGGAAGCGCTTCCGGTGCGAGCTGCTTTGGGGACTAGCACTAATCATCACTTGTTGGAGCAAGTCCTGCGCGAGACCGCAATGGTTGAGATTAATTTGGAGGATTTGCTCCATCGCGGCTAACCTCTATCGGTTCCTCGGTCCTCCGCTCCGAGAGTTTTCTCACATCATTGCGGCCTCTTGTCTTCGAGGGACAAGCCGCACCTGTTTTGTGCCTGGAACCTAAGTTCCGAGACGCGCACAGAACACAACGGGCACTGCCCGTGCAACTCCGGGCCAAGTGCCCAGCCTCGCCGCAGCGGTAACACGTCTGACTGCGGTCGACGTTGTTACGGCAAGCAGCCCGGACGTGCCCGAACTCCAGGCATTTGTAGCACTAGAGTTGACGGACGGGGAGAAGGGTGACGCGACCCTCAGCCACCCTCTCTCAACAACTTATTATCTAATAATGAGTAGTCTCTCTGAAAATGAGCTACTCTATCTTTTTTTTGTTCTTCTATTTCTTTGTTTTGTTACTATTCATCAAATCTTTGCATTATTTTATTTTATTTTATTTTATTATTGTTATTATTATTATTGATTATTTATTATTTTCATTATCAATCTTTAATTTGATTTTATTATTTATTTATTATTTTATTGTTTATTTTACATAACATTGTTGTTATTATCTCTTTATAATTTCTGCGCTTGAGGGGAACTTTTCAGAGCGCATTATAAATAAAGCCACAATCAATCAATCAATCAACTTTTTCTGCAACTTCAACCAAGCAGCAAAGCCAGGCCACGCCCATTTTATCCCGTCTCTCTTTACCGGGATCTATGGTGATGTCCTCAGCCCGACATGTGCCGAAATCGCCCGAGGACAGTATCGCCACGACGTCCGCAAGCTCCACGAACTCATCGAGTCCGGTGAGACGGATCTCGCTTTTTCTGACCGGACGAGTGACGTTGCCACTCCCTGCAGAACTGAAGTTAGGGCTGCCGCCAACTGGTCCGCCTTTGCTTTGCTTCCCGAACCCGGTAACTCAACCAGGATGCCCCCCTCCCCTTCGATGTTACGGCAGATGCGTGTTTCCACGATTCCCAATTCCTGGAGGGAAACTTTTTTTTGCGCCGTGTGGATGATAGTCGCGTACAGGACTAGGTGTTCTTGCCCCGGTAGGCGACGGATCGCTACCGCTGCCGCGCGTAGCTAGCATAATCTTGGGGGGTATCAAAATATTCCTTAGACTAAAAATAAAAAGCTCCCAACGTTCAAAACAAATTCCAAGAGGAAGGGCTAATATAAGCCTCAAACACAGATAATAGTGTATAAAAAAAATGCACCTTATGTAAATATATAGATTAACGGAGCACCCTCGGAGGCGAAGGACATATAAGGAAAGCCGTCGCTCGTTGTTTGTTGAAAAGTTATTAACAAAAAAAGTTGCGTCAATAAACTGTTATTTTCCGACACCGTGTACATTTTGGTCGTGTTATAAGCGTGTAGGCAGGAAGAGCTTTGCTCCTCCGCAAGGGAAGGTGTTTTGGTCCTCCCCTCCCTGCTCTCCCCCTCGAGAAAAATTGAAGAGTTCGATTAAGTGTCGTTTTATATCGAGAGTGTTTACTTTATTGTTTGCAATATTTTATGTCCCAAAACGTAGAATATTACTTCGCATATCTCTACTACTTTGTTTATGTTCTTGTTCGTGTTGTAAGCGTGTAGGCAGAGTGGGGCCTCGTCCCCCTGTCAATCACGTATACACTTAATCAAATTCTTCATTTTTTCTCGAGGGGGGACAGGAAGGAGGGGCAAAGTCCCCCCTTGCCTACACGCTTACAACACGACCAAAATGTACACGGTGTCGAAAAATAAGAGTTTTTTATATTTCTTTTGTTAATAACTTTTCAACAAACAACGAGCGACGGCTAAAACCTCTTCATTGCTGTTCAAGAAGTTGTTTTTTGACAACATATGTGAAAGACATTCGCCTCCGAGATTGTTCTGTTAATCTATATATTTACCCCAAATTATTGCAAGTGATAAGCAACTTACATATCACTTGCAATAAATTGAAGTTTTATACCACTTGTGTTTAAGACTCATATTGGCTCTTTCCCTTGAAATTTGTTTTATTTCTTTGACATTGTACTATCGATATATACCAAGATTTGTATTTGTTGCTACTCATAACATATGATAAATAAGTATTTTACATTGAAAATTTGCGCGCCGCGCTCTACAATCTATTACCGATCGTCAAAAACTATGTATATATTCGCGATGTTTTGATCGCTATTGGGACACAGCATGCGCGACGTCATATCGTACGGCGTACAATTGTATAAAACTTTCTTTTTACCAATTTAAACTGAGTAAGTGCGCCGAACAACTTAACAAGAAAACTTAATAATTTTTCATGCTTTACTTAGCAAGACCTTCCAATTAAGCTAATATCAATAGTACATTTCTAAGGAATATTAAAATACCAAGATTATGCCAGCAAACACATTTCTTGCCGTTCGGTTATTGATTGTAGAGCGCGGCGCGCGGGTTTTCAGCGTAAAATAATTATATTTCGTATTATACAATTAGCACCTTTAGTGTAGTCGCCTAATTGCGGCAGCGAAAGTGATTTGCAGCTTAAATGTAGTTGATGAGCTGGTTCGCGCAGAGTAATACTATCTTGTTTCAAGAAACCAAAAAGTACATACTTTATTTACACTTTATACAGAGGGTCTAAGAAGAGCCGTTTTATGTTTTGCTATCGCAGGAAGGATGTCGGTGTTTGTGTTTTATGCGCTTGTCCCGTCGATCATTGGACCTCTTCTCTGGAGATTGTTGTCGAAATGCGTTCCTATGGTGCCTGCCAGAACTACGGGATTGTTTCCGTAAGATATGCTCCTTTGTCTGGGTTGATGCGTTCTTTTACGAGACCTTCACGCTTCTGCCTTGATACTGCGATGCCTGGTTCTTATCAAACCAGGGATGTCTGCGTCAGTGTTGCCAATCCTGCGGATTTTTCCGTAGATCTACGGATTTTTTACCTTATCTACAGATCTAAGGAGAACACACTAAACTCTCGAAGTTTTGGCCTTTTTTGTTATTGATAACATATAATCAATGAATGAATCACTTTATTATGTCGATAGAGGTCGCTACGTGACTTTTAATGAGCCGATGAACCGGTGAGCCGCCTCTCTAAGGTTCGAATTCATAGTCGTTTCTCAGATCTCAAGTCTCAAATATCCAACCTGAAATTTCAATGTAGTGGCCAATCATTACATTTGGTGTTTCATGACTAGCGAGTAGAGATCAAAGACTTAAGATCTATAGTGAAGGTTGACAATTGAAAAAATTATTGTTGTCAAATTACAAGTTATATATACATTAATTAACTGTAAAAGTGTCCTGATTAGTACTGGAGATTTATAATAAGATAATATTATAATAAGATATAAATAATGGCTTTTAATGAGAGGCCATAATCTTCATTCAAAAACTTATATTTCTATATTCTTTGCTTTTAAATTTATTTCAGCAATTGAAGATGTGAAGGAAATTGCCGATAATCCGAAAACTACCAGTCCAACTTTAGAGAAAAAGAAGGCAGCTTGGGAATTTATTACAGAGCAATATGCAGATAGTGCATCAAAAAGTGGTTTTTTGTAAGGACAGAAGCACAATTAAGAAGATGCTGGATTAATTTAAAATATAGGTATTTTATGAATTTAATATTTACATATATATAAATTGTCACACCGCCGCCGCGTTTCCGCGATTGATAGAAATAACGAGACGCGCAGTGGAACAGTTAACACTTTATTAACAAATACAGAAAAGCGTGCAGGAATACAGAAAAGAACGGAGCCTCGCATCGCGCGTCCGTATCGCTCAGTTCCTCGTCTCAATCTAATCTCTTGAACCTGTCGACCAAACAACCCCGTCGCTAACCCGTTCCTTTGTCAAACAGTCGCCGCAGAACCAGATGAACGATCAAACGAGACTTCTCCCCAACGGGTGACAACAAGGAACGCATCTCGCAACAATATGTAATGTTAAAAAATACTGTTTATGTACGTGACGTGAATCAATTAATCACATAAACAACGCTTATGTTATCTGTGACTTGCTTTTTTGACACTTGACAAACAATTGTGTGATCTTCTGTATATAAAGAATTGTAAAGTTTTAAGTAAATAATTGACTTAAAATTATCTTTATGAAATTTATTTATTTCAAGTAAATTTATTATATTTTCGATTTTTTTGTTTAATATAAATATAAGAACATTGTAAGAAAAAGTGAAACTTGAAGCTATGTAAAATATGAATGCAATTAGTACTTAATTTTTTTATTTTGTAGGTCTGCTTTTGGGTGATAATGGTTATTGTCAATCATATTTACTTACACCTGTTTTGTGACCACTTAATCAGGCAGAATGTAATTATAACAGAAGTAACAAGAAAACAAGAAATGTTATAGAAAGGATATTTGGTCAGTTTTAAACAAGAAAAGCAAATTTTCTTGTTTAAAAAGAGGTCTTTTAAACAAGTTAAGTACTTCAATTGCTATCATTTGTGCTACAGCAGTTCTATGGAACTTGCATATCCACATTAATCGCCTAAATGAAAATATTTTAGTTGAAGAAGTAGAGCAAGAGAATGCAATATATTTAGATGCTAATCCTCCTCATAATATAAATAAATTGGATTATCTATTGCGCTTCATTATTCAACGCTTTTATTTAAGATATTATTATAGTTATTTTACATATTAAAAGTATACATATGAAAATACATAATTTTTTATACATATAAAGTAAAATAAGCATTTTTAACATGAGTTATTAAAACAAAAATAATTAACAGTTTTATATATTACTTTTCTAAAAAGTACTTAATGCAAAAAAAAGCAATGTAAAAAAAGAATACAGTGTATCACAAGCATGACAAATAAAAATACTCTTTGTATTAGAAAAAAGGAAATTTTTAGTTCTTTTTGTAATACTTAATAATTATTATTATGTGAGATCATTACGATTGATATTTTAATAATATTAATCAACTGAATCACTTTTCGTTAATACTTTATATTTCACCTTCCATTGCACTTTCAATTGCACTTTGCTCTCCAATATTTAAGTTGTGCTTGCATCGCTTGCATTTCAAATTTTGCAGCAGTTTTTATTTCCTCCCAATACTCGCATTCCTTTTGAAAAATTTTTAACTTTAATTTGTAATTTGACAACAATAATATTTTCAATTGTCAATCTTCACTACAGATATTAATCTTTGATCTCTACTTGCTTAGTCATGAAACAATGTTGTCGAATGTCATGTTTGGCTACTACATTGAAATTTCAGGTTAAAGATTCGAGACCTGAAAGCCGAGATTTGAGATTGGAGATAAGATCTGAGATTTGAGAAACGACTATAAATTCGGGCCTAAACATTAGTAACCAATGATAGGTATTTTTCATCCAAATACGGTTTCGGACAGTTTCGGCCACGTTTCGGCATTCCGACTTTGATTGTTAGCTTTAGTAAAATAGTGAGATTATCGAATCTCCAAAATGGATATAAATGAGTCACATAGTGAATCTGATATTGAAAACAAAGATAAAAATCTTAATAGAAGGAAAAAAATGACACTAACGCGGTTTAAAAACATCTTTGTATGTTAAGAAGAAAAAACTTTGTTATAATAAAAAATATTTAACCACGTGAGAAAATGAACAGAAATATAAAAGTTGGGTAAGAAAAAAGATCAAAGGGAGTGATTTCTTTTACTGCACTACATGCAAGTGCGATTTGAGATGTTCTGGTGGCGAGCAAAAAGATTTAGATAAGCATGTTTCGAGTAATAAACATGTGATGAATGCTAAAGATCAGTTTCTTAAGAATCTAACTTCACTTATTTATTCTATATCACTTTTCAGTGTGTTAATATGTACAGAGTGTATTAGATTTAGTTTTTTGAGTCATATAATATCATTTTATCAAATAAAAAAAGAACAGCAGCATGGTGTAAGCACATGTGTAACTCTTCTTTTACTATGAATAACATTTGCTTTGGAATGATTTATTGCTAAGTGTATCAATATATCCATTATTTTATTAATTTGTGTATTTATGTATTGTAACACATTAAAAATAGCTTTGTGATATATGTATCATATTATTGATGATTATTGATGCTATTATTGATTTATCTTTTATAACTATACTGTAATATATTATTTTTTAGCTGTTGCTCACTAATTACATCTGTAGTATCAAAGAAAGAAAAGGATTTAAAAAAGGAAGCAAGAACTGGAGAAATAAAAATGGCCAGTTTCCTTGCAAAGCATAATCTTCCATTTTGTTTAGCAGGCCATTTAAAAAATTTACAAGTTTGAGCTTAGATTCTAAACTAGAAAAGGAATTAAAATTTGAGAACAAAGGCACAAGTAATAATAAGTAATGTTACAAGACGTGCACAAGAAACCAGGTTAATTGTAACCTTGTTACAAAATAATAAATTCTGACTCATAGTGAATGAGAGTACAGATAAATAAAAAACAAGAAACTTGTATTGTCAGAACTTCTGTCGATTTTTATGTAAAAGATAACTTTTTATGTTTATTGCCAATTATTGATAGCAGTGCGACATCTTTACATAAAGAAATAACAGAATAGTTTAACTTAAAAAATATTTCTTATAAAGACAACATGATAGGATTTGCTTCACATGGAGCAAACGTAATGTTTGAGAAAAACCACTCATTGTGTGCATTACTTTCTCAAGAGATTCCTTATTTGTTCAAGATGAAATGTATATGCCATTCCTTTCACTTATGTGTATCATATAAGAACGTCCCGTTTGCCCACGTTGATATTGTTCACAGTCATTATTGCCCACGTCCCAATTGACCACGTTGCAATTGACCACGAGTTATTTTTGCCCATGTTGCGATTGACCACGTTCCGATTGACCACAAGTTTATAACTTTCCACGTAAAGCGAAGGGGAGTGCAAGGAGAGAAGGCAAAGCCACTCCCCCCTGCAGGGGGCAAAGCCCCCTTGCGGGGGGAGCGCAGCCCCCCTGCCTACACGCTTACAACACAAACAAAAAAACAAAGAATTGCAATGCGTGGTCAATCGCAACGTGAGCAATATCAACGTAGACAATAATGACTGTAGACAATATCAACGTGGACAATCGCAACGTAGGTAATATCAACGTGGTCAATCGGGACGTGAGCAATATCAACGTGGGCAAAAGATTTCCACTCGCATCATATGCATGTGAGAAGTTGCCTAGAAGTATTGAAAATTTCACTCGTGATGTTTATAATTACATACAAAATAGTCCAAAAAGAATTGGAGATTATAAAATCTTCCAGTGTTTTACAAGTGTGGAACCACACAATTTATTATATCCCGCACAAACAAGATGGCTCTCACTACTTTATAAGACTTTTAGAACAGTTACCTGCTTGAAACTTTAATTTTAAAGTGCTGTTCTCGTTGACCGTTTACTTGCGATCCAAAATATTCTAAACAAATGTATGGAGCCAACCACGGAATAATATTTAGAATTCTTAAATTTTGTGTTTACCGTATTTTAACGACTTAAATAAAGAAATACAATCAGAGCACTTCAAAATTTAATTTCTTTATGAACGAATTTCCACTACTTACAAATCACTTTTGGAATGTTTTTTAAGACAAAAGTGTTTTGAATTAACAGACGAAGAAATCAATGAGATCAGGATTCTACATTAGAAGCAAAAATTAATATCGATGTTGAAAACAAATTATTTTAATTACCGTCGAAGAAATGTATCTAGGAGGCAACATTTCAGGAATAAAAGTAAACAAAGATATTTTATTTCAAGAATGTCTTCAGCACTTTCGACAGAAATATTTTGACTTTTACTTAGAAAGTGCAAAACAAATAAGGAAAAGATTCCTTTTTGAAGAGAAAGAACAACTTACAAATTTAAGATTAAATCTACATTAATTGACATACATTAATTGACTCTAATATTAAAAAGACTCTACCATCAATAGCAAATTCAGGATTAATGTTCTCAAGTATTTTGTATTTATTTTATAGTTCTTCAACTTCTCTATAATATAATATAATATAGTAATATACTATGTAGTAACTATACTATACTATAATATAGTATACTACATTTAAATATAGTATAATATAGTATAATACATTTACATATTATTATACAGGATTATGTCCGAAGAATATAACGGAATTTGATCGAGAGTGGAGGATCTTAAGAAAATTTAGACTTCCATTTTCATTGGAAAAGAAATTAAAGTTGATGACTTTTGGCCTTATATTTCAACTATAAAAAAAGGCAATGATTGGAAAATTTTTCCGTTAATTTCAACTTTTGTTGAAATGTTATTGTGTCTACCACATTCTAATGCAAATGTGGAACGATTATTCTCCTTCGTAAATTTAATGAAAACGGATTTACGAAATAAATTAAGTACAAAATTCTTAATGAGATTATTTCATACAAAAAGTACACTGAATGTACCATGTTATGAAGTACAAGCCTCGGAAGAGCACTATACATTATTTAATAAAGTAATGTATGTTTTTCAAAAGTAAACTTAAATAAAACTGAAAGATTGAGAATAAAAGTTAAATTATGGTTTTCATGATGTCGATAGTAGGCAGATAAACATACCTTGTGTGGTGTGAATGTCAAATGATAGATCATTTGACTCTTTACCGCTAACATTTTTTATTTTGTGAGTAAAACATTCACACCACACAAGGTATGTTTATTTTTGAATTGTACATTATTTTAGTTCTTTTAAGGAAAATTTATCTATTGGTGATTTATCATTATTTGCTGTTTAATTTTAATTGTACGATACATACATACCATTTAGATTTATGTCCACGTAACTTCTATACACAACCAAAAAATAAAATAAAAATAATTAAAGAGTTAGAAAACAAATATAAAATTGATATTTATTAAATAATGAAGAAATCAAACTTTATTAAAAATTTATTATACATAAATTTATAATATAACAGATTTTAGTTAAATTAATAATCATATATATTGTTGTACGTTAACTAGAGTATCTATGTTAAAATTATGTATTAAGCTATACATTAAGCTGTATATTAAATTATATTTTATTATTCTGTTTAGCTTGCTTGTTTTAAGTTGTTTAAGACGACTGGAATCCAACACGCGAATCCAGTCAGCAATCGCTAGGCAAAATATGATAGCGCGATCGAAGACGCGCTGGCCAAAGGTCGCACGCGGCCGAAAAGATGCAATGGTCCACATTGCACTTTTCGGCAACCGGATACCGCCCGATTGTTCCGCCAATCACGATTGATTGACTGAGGTATAAAAGCCAGTGTCAGAGCGTACGACATCGGAATTGTCCCGAGAAGTGTTGCGGCCGAAAGCTCTGCGATGCTCGACAGAGCATCGTTTGTTTGGACTTAAATCTGATATCTCTAAGAGTGAATGATAGTGTAATATTAAAGTTATAATAAAAGGAGCAACTATATTTTCCAACAAAAACTACATCATTCATCTAATTCATTCTCGACGTCCCTCCTGCGGCATCCTTGATCCCACGGGACAACAATCAAGAGGCACGGTAGTGCCTCACGCCAAGTTCACGCGCAACGAAGTGGCGCTCGAACTGCGCGAGCACACCGTGCCTCTTATACGCGAAAATGAGGCATTTTAGTGGAGGG